>BMAU01009362.1:0-13496 GCA_019973935.1 Trichonephila clavipes
TATATCTAAATTAGAAGTAGAAATCTTTTGCGCACACTTAACCCATTAATCAAGTGAATTTCCGCAAAAGCAACTTTCAATGAATCTCTACTCCATAAAATAAACATGCTTGCTTAATTTCAAGTCTAAATCTAATAGAGCAAAAGCGGAATTTTTTCTTCAGTACGCCCCGTAACCCTGTTAATAGCATTTTTAGCGGATTTCAGTTCAACAAAAGAAACAAACAAACCGAAGTAGGTCGAAAACGGGAATTTTGTCTATCAATACGCCCCAATGACTCCCCCGCTTCCCCCTGAAATTGATTTCCGTAAAATCCATTCTTAGTGGAACTCTATTCAACTAAAGAAAAGTGCTCAACAAATTTCAAGTAAATGAGTTAAATTCAAAAACAGGAATTTTTCTATAACACGCCTTAATCCCTCGCATCCCCACTCATTTGAGGGTCCGTTTTCGCAAAAATCTTTGTAAAAGGAACTTTATTCAATGAACGGAACATACCTTCTAATTTTCAAGCAGGTGTTTCTATTAGTTGAAAAGCGGAAATATTTATCTATTACGCCCCTTAATCACCCTCAAGCCCCGTTTACATGGAACCCGGCATAATACGGGCAATTTCGAAATGCGGATGAAAGCCGGGATTATACAGGTATTTTTTTTCGACCCGTTTACATGAGAATCGGGTGCGTTTTCATAAGAATCTGGTGATTGGTTGATAGATTCACGTGATTATAAAATGTAACCATGGAAACAACTAGAATTTTTAGCGCGATTATCATGAAGAGGACATGTGATTATGTTTTCGTTTTTTTACCGCCAAACATTTCTATGCTCTTGCACATTTAAACTATACCCGCTAAAATTTCGTATTTGACTATACGTGGTTGCTCAATTATAGTAAAAGTCGACTGTCGGAAAAAAATCTCTTTAATATCCCGGTAAAAATTCGAGTGTTTAGTAAAAATGGATAAGAACGACATTTGTTTTCAATACCAACCATTTAGAAACCGTCGCCACCAAAAACCGAACTCAATTCCTACTATTTTTGTGTTCACATTTTAAACAGAAATTAATTTTGTGTGTTATTATATGGCAAGAAAACTTGGCGGGATAAGTGGCCGAACAACAATACGAGTTTTGATAGATGTCTAAGGAATGGAAAATTTTATTTATTTTTAAATTAAATTATATAAGAACATACATAAAATGATAAAATATATTAGGTTAGCTTAAATTTTTTTATTTGTTTTACACATCTTTAGAGTAGTTAAAAGATATATTTCTGTATTTAATTATCTAAAATAAGAACACAAAAAATCTGATATGTTTTCATACCTGTCATATTAAAACAAGTATATATATATATATATATATATAATTTATACCACTTTCAAACATTAGAAATGAAAATTACCATTTGTAAAATTATATATAAAAAAATCATGTAACATTTTGAAAGTCTGTATTCGCAGTACTATTTTAGTAAAAGATATAATTTATCGAGAATTACATTCTGAGTGTGGCAAAAAATTAAGGCATTAAAATGTGTGTATTATAGAATATAAAATGTGTGCATACATTGAATATTAAATTCCTGTTCTCTTGTACATGATCAAAATAAAAAGTCATTTTTAAATCCATAATTCTTTTAGTTAAAAAAAAAAAATTATTAAATATTTGTGTGGTATCTCTTTATTATGTGAGGGATTTCTTAACACATTTGTTTTCCAGAATTTGACTGATACATATTTTCTCACACAGATGTACCTTTTTTACTATGGATAACAAATATGCATTTATTGGTATTTGCACAATTAAAATGTAAAATTCAATAATTTTTATAAATTTCATATAAAGACTTTACACTTGTTATTGAAATATCAACATTGTGTGTTAAAAAATCTGCAACCCCAGCTGAAATGTATTAAGCATAAGAATACTCTGGATTTTTTTTTTTTACATAAGTATTAAAGTCTAAATGCTAATATATATTATATTATCCTGCTCTAATAAATTTAAGACCTAAATAAATTTGTTGCATTGAGTTAGTTACAAATATTGACCCAAGAAGTGTACTTAAATCAGTTCTATGATATTTATGGGAAATAAGGATCATGAAACCAAATACGACTTTACATATAGACATTTTCTGTAGGATGTTTACTTTCTGAAAGCAATGGAAATATTCAGAATTTTAATACAACCTTTTTCAACTCTCTATTTACCCTTAAATGAATAACTTGACATTGTTGTTTACAATAATCTATATTCATGAAGAATTCAGTAAAAAAAGATAATTTCAAAGAAATGTTTTCAAAATAAGTGTTTCATCATCCAAAATCACTGATATTTTTGTGTAACATATGCTTACGGGACAAATTTGGGGTGCTTGCATTTTATAATATTGACAAATTTCTTAAAATAAAAAAAACGCCAAATGTTGCGATATACAGCCAATAGTAGAAACTGTCCCTCATCACGTTTGCACACAGTAACAATAATAGTGATGTAATTGTTTTTTTTAATTTGTTATGTCTTTTTGCTTGGCGAAATTAGTTGGCTGTTTAATGCATGTTCCAAAATTTGTGGAATGGTACGAGTACTGATTTAGCATTTCTTAGAGAAACTTTGAAGTAATTTAATATTTTGCTCATGTGTAATTTGGGAAACTGAGAAGTTTCATGAAATTTAGGAATGCCCTGGTAAAAGAATCTTGCTTACAATTAGTACACATTATGATTAATTTATTAATGATAAACTTTGGTAACTTATCGAATTAATAATGATTGTTATTAATTTTCAAACATTAAATTTCAGATTGAGAATTCTGAATCTTTTTTTCTGATGTCGTTTCATCTTCCATTTTTTTTAAAGTATTAATGTAATATATAAAATGATACTTCAGTTGCATATCAGTGATAACGAAATAACATGTCATGTATTTGTTTCTTTTATTCAACTTCTTTCTATAAGTTGCATGATTTCAGTATTCTAATTTGTTCTATGTAAATTCTGAAAGTTGACTGTATAGAAGTGGATTTTATAATTCTGCCAGTTTGTGTAAGATCTGAAGTTTCAAAATTCTTGTGATATTTCATTTAATCTAGACCCATACCATATACAATTTCTCAAAAATACTATGTGTAGCTTACCTATATACAAATGTTATAGGTTTTTGCTTTCTAGTTTCTGGTATATTTCACACAGTTGGCTGATTAAAAGACTAGTTTTTGCCATTAATTTCTTTGAAAACAAGGGAAGACCCTTTTAAATCTTACTTTTGTAAATTTATTGTATCCAAAAAATGAAAAAAAAAGCATTAATTTGATTAAAATAGTTTTGATAGTATTGAAATTAGAGTAAATAAAATTCGCAGAAACTTTGAAGAAAAAAATGTTTTTATAATTTTTTGTTTACTATTAATTGCCTAATCACTAGGTGTTTAAAAATTTAAGTTTTTATGTCATAAACCTAAAGTGAACATTTTAGAAATTCTACGTAATTTGACCTTTTTTATCTATGAAACTTTGATTTAAGATATAATGTTCTTTAATTTTTTTTGTTTCATTTTATTTGTTTGGGTTAATGACATTTAATACTCTTTTGTAAATATTTTTAAAAATTAATACTTTTTGTTGTAAATAAATTGCAAAAAAGCCATTCATAAGATTTTCAGAGAATTTTATTAGATGTTATCATCAATAAGATAAAAATTGAGATATAATAATTGTAAAAGATATTATGCATGTTGAATATTGGCAGATAGATCCTCGATTTGTCCTTATAGTATAATGTTACTATAGTTAATGTTATAGTATAATGTGTTATATAGCAGATCATGGAATGCTTTATTTACTTATAGTGCATTCATGTAATGTTAAAATTAAGTGTCGATAAATGATGTATATTAAAATTAGTATGATTATTAAATAAAAAACTATATGAGAAATTTTCACGAAAACAATTTAATTTGTTCTACTTTATAATTTTATTAAAAAGCCTATTTCTTTAAACATGTTTCTTAATTTATTCAAAAACATCCAATTAATTTATTTCAGAATGTTGGAGACAGACATTTTTAAAAAAATTCAAACCTTCTGAAGGGTAATAATTACAAAGGAAGTCTGTATAAAGCATATCAAATGTTAGTTTTTTTATAAGATTATTTCAGATACCCAAAACATTTCAATGATGTTAAAAGCAATTTTATTTCCATCTCAGAATTCCTAATTGTTAAACAAAAACTTTTATATTAACCAACTTTAATTAAAAAGCTAAATTACAATTTTTGTTTGTAAAAAAGTGTGTATTTTCTTCGATGTGCAATGTTTTCATAAGAACTTGTTCATAGTATGTTTTATAATTGTGGGATTATTTAATCCTTCGAGGAGAAAACAGTAGTATTTAGCCTACTTTTATAAAATAATTTTGTATGTATATGTGTATAAAGAGATCTTTTTTGGTAGAGTAAATCATGGTTTGCTTTAATAACAAAAGTTAAATGGTTAAGTGAAAGTGGATCAAAACTGAAGATTTTAAAAAAAGAAATTTTCTTTTTAAGTTCTTATCCTCATGAATTTAAGGGAATGTTAATACAAAACAGATCATTCTATTGGTTATATCAACTTTCACAGTAAAAAAAAATTCAATACACCTTTATGGAGTTATTTAGTTACAAGATATTACTAATTTTTTACTTTTTATATGGAAACACTCAATTAGATAAATCAAGAAAAATAACAAAAAATGCAATTTTTTTTTTTTGTGTACATTCAAAAGAATTATATTGCAATATTTTCAAATCAATCTCAAAAACTGTATTAAAATATATGTATCATTTTATTAAAAATATTGGAAACATACATGCAGAGCATACTAAATATAAATTTATTTACATCCTTCCCTGTACCTGAATGGAATATAATTTTTATTGGAAATGGGCACTTGTAAACTTCGAATCCCGGACAGTTGTATCCAATTCGTTTTGGTCTATCAAAACTATTTTAATCAAATTAATGCTTTTTTTTTTTTTGGATACAATAAATTTACAAAAGTAAGATCTGAAATGTTCTTTCCTTGTTTTCAAAGAAATTAATGGCAAAACTAGTCTTTTAGGCAGCCAACTGTGTGAAATATACCAAAACTAGAAAGCAAAAACCTATAACATTGTTATATAGGTAAGCTACAAAACTTTTCATAGTATTTTTGAGAAATTGTATATTGTATGGGTCTAGATCAAATGAAATATCACAAGAATTTTGAAATTTCAGATCTTACAAGCTGGCAGAATTATAAAATCCACAACTATACAGTCAACTTTCTGAATTTACATAGAACAAATTAGAATACTGAAATCATGGAACTTATAGAAAGAAGTTGAATAAAAGAAACAAATACATGACATGTTATTTCGTTATCACTGATATGCAACTGAAGTATCATTTTAAATATTACATTAATACTTTAAAAAAAATGGAAGATGAAACAACATCAGAAAAAAAGATTCAGAACTCTCACTCTGAAATTTAATGTTTGAAAATTAATAAAAATCATTATTAATTTGATAAGTTACCAAAGTTTATCATTAATAAATTAATCACAATGTGTACTAATTATAAGCAAGATTCTTTTACCAGGGCATTCCTAAATTTCATGAAACTTCTCAGTTTTCCAAATTACACATGAGCAAAATATTAAATTACTTCAAAGTTTCTCCAAGAAATGCTAAATCAGTACTCGGGCCATTCCACAAATTTTGGAACATACATTAAACTGCCGACTGATTTCCCCAAGCAAAAAGACATAACAAAATTTTAAAAACAAAAACAATTACATCACTATTATTGTTACTGTGTGCAAACGTGATCAGGGACAGTTTCTACTATTGGTTATATATCGCAGCATTTGGTGGTTTTTTTTTATTTTAAGAAATTGGTCAATATTATACAATACAAGCACCCCAAATTTGTCCCGTAAGCATATGTTACACAAAAATATCAGTGATTTTAGATGATGAAACACTTATTTTTGAAAACAAAATTACCTTTTTTTACTGAATTCTTCATGAATATAGAATATTGTAAACAACAATGTCAAGTTATTGATTTAAGGGTAAATAGAGAGTTGAAAAAGGTTATATCAAAATTCTGAATATTTCCATTGCTTTTAGAAAGTAAACATCTTACAGAAAATGTCTATATGTAAAGTCGTATTTCGTTTCATGATCCTAATTTCCCATAAATTTCATAGAACTGATTTAAGTATACTTCATGGGTCAATATCTGTAACTAACTCAATGCGACAAATTTATTAGCAGGATAATATCAATATATATGAGCATTTAGACTTTAATACTTATGTGAAAAATCCAGAGTATTCTTATGCTTAATACATTTCAGCTGGGGTTGCACAGATTTCTTTAACACACAATGTTGATATTTCAATAACAAGTGTAAAGTCTTTATATGAAATTTATCAAAATTATTGAATTTTACATTTTAATTAAACAAATTCCAATAAATGCATATTTGTTATCCATAGTAAAAAAAAGGTACATTGTGTGAGAAAAATTTGTATCAGTCAAATTCTGGAAAACAAATGTGTTAAGAAATAGATACCATACAAATATTTAATAAATTTTTTTTTGTACTAAAAGAATTATGGATTTAAAAATGACTTATTTTTATTTTGATCATGTACAAGAGAACAGGAATTTAATATTCAATATATGCGCACAATTTTATATTCTATAATACACACATTTTAATGCCTTAATTTTTTACCACATTCAGAATGTAATTCTCGATTAATTATATCTTTTTACTAAAATAATATTGCGAATATAGACTTTCAAAATGTTACATGATTTTTTTTATATGTAATTTTACAAATGGTAATTTTCATTTCTAATGTTTGATACTGGTATAAATTATATATATATACTTGTTTTAATATGACATGTATGATTACATATCAGATTTTTGTGTTCTTATTTTAGATAAATACAGAAATATCCCTTTTAACTACTCTGAAGATGTGTAAAACAAATAAAAAAAATTAAGCTAACTAAATATATTTTATCTTTTTTATGTATGTTCTCTATATAATTTAATTTAAAATAAAAAATTTCCATTCCTGTAAACATCTGTCCAAAGTCCTATTGGATTGTTCGGCCACTTATCCTGCCAAGTTTTTTCTTGCCAAATCGTAGGGTTTCTACTCCAAAACACAACACACAAAATCGCGGCAAACTGGCGATTTTTCAAAATATATCTGACCAGTAGCCGATTCGATCTGTTTAGAAGTTTCTTATGTGAACACAAAAATAGTAAAAAGGGGAGTTCGCTTTTTGGTGGCGGCGGTGGTTTCTAAATGGTTGGTATTGAAAACAAATGTCATTCTTATCCATGTTTACTAAACACTGGAATTTTTACCGGGATATTAAAAAAATTTTTTTTTTTTCGACATGTTTTACTATAATCGAGCATCCACGTATAGTCAAATACGAAATTTTAGCGGGTATAGTTTAAATGTGCAAGATCATAAATAATAGTAAACAAAGAATTGTTTGGCGGTAAAAAAACGAAAACATAATCACATGTCCTCTTCATGATAATCGCGCTAAAAATTCTAGTTGTTTCCATGGTTATATTTTATAATCACGTGAATCTATCAACCAATCACCAGATTCTTATGTAAACAGGTCGAAAAAAAATTCCGCTATAATCCCGGCTTTCATCCGCATTTCGAAATTGCCGGTATTATGCCGGCTTCCATGTAAACGGGGCTTAAGAGAGATGCGGATTTATTATCAAAAATCCAATCCTTTCAATACAGGATTCAGCGGCAATATTCACAGGGTAAATATCTGAAGGTCTTCACACCTTCAAGAGCAATCAAACACAATAATCAGTGTTTAAAAATACACGTACGTAATGATTATTCACAAGCACAGCCAAGCTAATTGCTAATCAAAACAATCCTCACCACCCGCTAGCTTAATCAGGACTCATTACTGTATCGGCGAGTATCTTTTTATCGGCGCGACAGAAACTTCTAGAAATATAACCGCTCGTGACATTAGTGGAGAGATCTATACTTTCTAGAAGATTCCAGAGGGTTCCGAACTCACCAACATGGTCACCAATGACCCTAAAATGGTCGCCAAAAAAGATGCCAACTTGACTCTACCGCCAAGATTTCGCTAAGTTCTCATTGAATCGCCATTATAACGTAAGGCAGTGCTTCTCAAACTTTCAATACTGGCGCCCCCCTTTTCAATCACAATTTTTATCGCGCCCCCTTATACATAATAATTTACTGAATGCAATAATAATGCACTTTTACGATAAAGCAACAATATTTATTATAAACCGTACAAATTCATGACATAAGTATTAAATTTTGTATATGTTACTTTTAAGCAAAAAAAAGTTAAGTAATAGAATAATTACTAAGTTATTTTTCCTTTCTCTGATTTTTAAATTGGAACATATTACAAAATGCGGTGGTTGCTTAGAAGACAAAATATAGATATCGGCTAAATATAGAAAATGAACTCAGAGGGTCAATTTCTTATCTTAAAACTCCTTTCAAAAACTTTGCTCTGTAAGACAAGCCCATGGAAGTAGCTAATAATTATTAAACTTGTTCTTAATTTAATATTAATTAATTAGTCCAAAAAAACTCTGTGCGCCACTCATACATTAAAAGCAGTGTTTCTCAAACTTTCAATACTGGCAACCCAATTTTCAATCATAATTTTTGTCTCGCCCCCTGTACAACAATAATGTATTTACTGCAATAAAAATGCACTCTGAGAGAGAGACGCTAAAGTTACAATACGATCTTAATTATAAACCGTACAAATTAATACGATAAGTATATTAAATTTTGTGTATATTTTAAGTAATATATATTTTAAGAAAATTACTTAAAATATATATTACTTAGAATTATGTTATTTTTCTTTCTCTAATTTTTAAATTGGAACAGATCGCAAAATGATGTATTTAATTAAAGATTTATTTCCTTCAGCATTCATTTCTCAAAGCACAAATGTCATTAGAAAAATAGTCTAGTCAATGTCGCTCTCTATCATATCCATCACATCTGGCATTATAGGGTACGTTTGCGTGAGTCTGGGCAACCTATCGGACGTCTGCGCAAAACATGTAAAAATGCTTTTCCTCGTACAATTCAGTCAGTTTTGGTCGACTCGATACTCCTATAGCTACCGAATCTAGCTTGAATGTACATTTTTTTCTAATTTCCACGTTAATTGTAATTCACGGTAATTAAGTATTTACGGCAGTAGGTTAAAACAATATCATACATACATTTTTAAGTCGTAAGCAAACATTCGACCATAATAAAGAATCAACAAGTACACAGACGAACGAGCATGGTTCCGAAAATTAAATCAAGGCGATCTTCTCAAAAATACTTAAATTTTGGATTTACCACTACTGAAGTAAATGATGGAAAAAAAGCCCCAGCTCGATATGTGTTAAAACTTACAACTCTGTAGAACAACATGTGAAAGTTGTTTTTAAAACATGTAAAATCATTTAGCTATGTTGGCAAAGAATTTTAAAAAGTATTTTCTGGCTGAGGACAGCTTGGTAGCAAGTTACGAGTGGATTAGGGATCTATTTCAAGATACTCTCCAGAAGGGCTCTCAACTTCCGAAGAAGAAATCTTCATAGATTTCACATGCAGTGAAAAATTAAAAGGCAATTTTGTAATAAATCGCTCTTTGAATTTGGGGTAGAGATGGATGAGGAATTATCTGTACTGAAAACAAAAGCACTTCGTATACTATTACCATTTTCTACATCCTACCTTTTGCAAACCAGATTTTCTGCAGTGGATGCCTTGAAGACAAAATATAGATCTCAGCTAAATATAGAAAAATAACTCTTTAAGTGTCAATTTCTGATATTAAAAAAACCTTCCTTTGAAAAACTTTCCTCTGCAAGAAAAGCCCGTGGAAGTCCCTAATAATTATTAAACTTGTTCTTAATTTAGTAATAAGATTGATTGATTGAATATTAACGTCGCACTGTTCAGCTGCACGAGGGCTTTTGACGACGGACCACGTAATTTTGAACCATGGTCAAGTGACGTGGATGACACCTGAGCTGGCACCCTTCTCTCCTAACCCTAACTACCACACCACACCAACGGGAAAAAGTTTCAACTCTCAACAGATTTAACATGCAGCGCTGCCCTACATGGCGGGTCTTTAGTGGTACTGGGCTCGAACTCGTGACAAGGCAAGCCACGATCCGATACCTATACCACTCGGCTACCGCGGCCAAATTCAGTAATAAGAAATTATTTATAAAATACCTTCTTCAGTACTGATACATCAAACGTATACATGGCTGAAACACCGACTCTTCACTTTTGAGTTCATTTTTTTAAAAAAATAAAACATTATTCTTGATATAATAGCTGAACTGTAAGGAGAGTAAAACTGTGTGCACACACACACACACACGACATTGTATACAAAAATGTAAAATGATTTTTTTTTAGATAAATGCTATAATTGTAAATAACTGTTTAAAAGAACTGTAATTTTAAACGTCACACAATTAGCATTTAGAATTAATGTTAAATTATGAAAAAGAATATAAAATTCCGATGAAGAATAATTGTGTTACTTTTTAACATTTAAAGCAAGAAGACTTCAAAAAGTTTAACCCGGGAGCAGGCACGTACTCGATACTAACATTAATGGTAGTGCGGGGGGACTCAGTCAGTCCAATAATTTGTTTAGAATTATTTTTACTGTACACGATACAAATCGGAATTCTAGTGAATATTTTAATTTTATAGAAAGTATACTTACCTTCTTTCAAGGACTATTCAATTCTTTGATGATTTGAGAAAAATCCAATAAAACTGAACTAAAATGATTCAAAAGTACAAGACCATAATAAAGGACGCAAATCAGACACTCTTTTCAATTATCCTACAGAAATGTTAAACCAATCAATTCTTTTCCAAATATCGCAAAACTCAATTATTTACAATTTCCTTAAGCGAAAAGCAAACGCATGAAAGATGGGAGGGAACTAATATTGATAATAACCATACCATAAGATTGAAGGTCAATCAAATGATTAGCAAACGTACTATGCAGCCTGGCTGAAAAGTGAATCATGACTTCCTTTTTCTTTTTCTACAACTAATGTACAGTATTTCAATAATAATTACAGCGGTGAATTGTTTATCTTCTTAGAATTTTTCTCAGGGTCTGGGTTTCGTTTTTCTTTTAACGAGTAATATTTTATGTTAAAACATAATTAAAAAAATCTCTCATTGAGGAAATACAGCAAATAAAACAAAATGTTTTTTTTTCTTTAATTTGGTTTTGGGATCAAAGATAGCTATTTGATGACGGAAAAAAGCTAGATAATAAATATAAATTATGTCAGTGTGTTGTGTGTGTATTTTTTTTATTATGGAAGAAAGCATTTTGTTTTACTTCTCTTTCCGGTTATTTTTTTTAAAAAAAATCTTTAAATTTTCGATACGCTCGCGCCCCCTTGTAGGGTCATCGCGCCCCCCAGGGGGCGCGCTCCACACTTTGAGAAACACTGACGTAAGGGGTGGCATTGCTTGTGAATAGTACAACTTTAACATGAAATAAATATAACATAGTGTAATATAAATGCATTAAACACTCAAATACAAATTATTTACACAAAATTCGTAACAATACGGATAAATCTACTTTTAAGTTATATATTTCAAAAATTCTAGTTCAGCCTTTGTACAGACGTTTAAGCTATAGACAGGCAAATTATTATTATAATAGAAGCATTTTCATAAAAAAGGAAAATATTTTGAAAAATTGGTCATTCTATGTATATTTTTTCGTCAAAATATTGTACTTAAATAATTTTTATTGTAATAATAATTCTTAAGACAATTTTATATACGTTTTCTAATCTAAGTAACACTAATATCATAAATATTATACATTTATACGCTTTTGCACAATCATGGTTCCGAACGTAGTCGGATACCTTAAAACATTATTTTTATTTAAATGTGGTAAACAGATATGGCGACATCTAGAAGAATCGATACCTTTTTTAATAAAACGAAAGCTTGCCAATACTGCGTAAGATTAATTTATAAACATTCACTTTTGAAGTAAAACTTTTTACACACGCTTGACTTGAGAGTAAGCTGGTGAAAGCGGGACGAGAGCGTTACGAAAAGTGTGATCGGGTAAGGCGAAAAGAGTTGAAAGGAAGATATAAGTTAATGAAGATAGAAAGCGAGAGTTACTTTTCGTATAATATTGTAGGGGCAAGAAAGATGAATTTCATCGATTATTTGAAAAAAAACTTTGAGAAAAACGCCTCGACAAATCTTGCGGATAACTATTTTTGCCCAGAATTGCCAAATTTCGTGGACTTAGGACCATATTTTGGTCATGGCGATTTTTACTCCGGAAAACACGGAATTTTAATTAATTCCGGGAATTTTAACACGGGAAAGAAACAAAATTCAATCGATAATTAAAAACCCGAAATTGACTTCGGCTCCCATTACGCACTATTCGAAAGGACCCACCGAGGACATTCTGAAAATATAAATTTCTAAGTTCTGGTCTGGAATCCGAATCCCCCCGGAAGGGGGAGCTCATCGGTAAGAGGGCCCACACAACGCCGCAGTTAATGGTAGTTTTCGCTTGAAAAAAACAACCACAGGTACAACCGGTCAGGCGCTCATGAATCGATTTTCTAACCCCTAAGTCAAAAGAGGGTCCACCTGGGGCCCGGGAAAATCGTTTTTTTTTTATTTTTCTGCGGCCTGTAATTACCATAATATCGAGACGATCGAAAAAAAGTTACGTATTTAGAATGGTCTTGTCAAGTAGATTACAAATATATTTTATTTCACACTCCACTCTCGAAGGGAGGCCTTCCGATGGGGCCCCATTTCGATACGGGCCTAATAACTCCCAAATTTACGCCAGTTTTCGCACAAAAAAAACAGATAAGGCCCTTCGTGTTGCACTTCAAAATCGATTTTCTAAGCCCTGAATCAAAAGGGGTCCCCCGGGGACTCCGGGAAAAACGTTTTTTTTCTTATTTTTCCGTGGCCCATAACTCTTATAACATCAGGGCAATCGATGAAAACGTTACGAATTTAGATTGGTCTCGTCCAGTCGATAACAAAAATGTTTTTACACCCCAATCTCGAAGGGAGGCCCCCGGCTTGGTGGCCCCGTGTCTGCGGGTATCTATTGACTCCCCGAGTTTTCGCACGAGAAAAACCCACGGGTACGCCTAATTGGGGTGAGCATACGAATCGATTTTCTAAGCTCTGGGTGTGAAAAGGGGTCCCCGGGAACCCTGGGAAAAACGTTTTCGGTGAACACATTGTCAACAATAGGAAGAGCGATTCTTGATTTCATGAATGACAGAAAAAAGCTGTCCATCGTTTTTTTCAATTGCCAAAGTGTCAGAACA
>BMAU01009363.1:0-2500 GCA_019973935.1 Trichonephila clavipes
TGATTGGCTGATAGGATTCACGTGATTGTAAAATGTAACCATGGAAACAACTATAGAATTTTAGCGCGATTATCAAGTAGAAAGAGGAGAGTGTGATTATGTTTTGCGTTTTTACCGCACAAACATTTCCAATAGCTCTTGCACATTTAAACTATAACCCAGCTCAAAAATTCTCAAAGTATTTGTTCATGTACGTGGTTGCTCAATTATAGTAAAAAAGAAGTCGACTGTCGGAAAAAATCTCTTTAATATCCCGGTAAAAATTCGAGGTGTTTTTGTAAAAATGGATAAGAACTGACATTGTGTTTCTTCAATACCAACCATTACGCTAGAAACCGTCGTGCCACTCAATTTATTTTTAAATTAAACATATATAGAGAGCATACATAAAAAGATAAAATATATTTAGGTTAGTCACGAAATTTTTTTGCTTGTTTTACACATCTTTAGAGTAGTTAAAAGCAGATATTTCTGTGTCCAACTATTTAAAAGTAAGAACACGAAAATCTGAGGAAGTGTTATCATACTCTGCTGTGCAGATGTAAAACAAGTATATATATATATAATTTATACCACTTTCACACATTAGAAATGAAGAGTACCATTTGTAAAAGATTATATATAAAATCATGTAACATTTTGAGAGAGTCTGTATTCGCAGTACTATTTTGGTAAAGATAATTTATCGAGAATTACATTCTGAGTGTGGTAAAAAATTAAGGCATTAAAATGTGTGTATTATCGAATATAAAATTGTGTTGCATACGATGGAATATTGTATTCTGTTCTCTTGGCATGATCAAAATAAAAAGTCATTGGTAGCGTCACATAATTCTTTTTTAGTTAAAAAAAAAATTATTATTAAATATTTGTGTGTGTGGTATCTATTTATTATGTGAGGAATTTCTTAACATGTTGTTTTCAAGTGTTTGACTGATACGAATTTTTTCTCCCTGGATGTACCTTTTTTTACTGGATAACAAATATCCCATTTATTGGTACTTGCACAATTAAAATGTAAAATTCAATAATTTGATAAATTTCATATAAAAAGACTTTACACTTGTTATTGAAATATCAACATTGTGTGTTAAAAAATCTGCAACCCCAGCTGGAAATGTATTAAGCATAAGAATACTCTGGATTTTTTTTTTTACATAAGTATTAAAGATCTAAATGCTAATATATATTGATATTATCCTGCTAATAAATTTAAGACCTAAATAAATTTGTCGCATTGAGTTAGTTACAAAAATTACGACCCAGAAGGGTGTACTTAAATCAGTTCTATGATATTTATGGGAAATTAGGATCATGCAACCAAATACGACTTTTTACATATAGACTTGCATTTTCTGTAGGATGTTTCTTTTTGAAAGCAATGGAAATATTCCAGAATTTAATACAACCTTTTTCAACTCTCTATTTGCAGCAAATGAATAACTTGACATTGTTGTTTACAATAAACTATATTCGTCAGAAGGAATTCAGTAAAAGGTAATTTCAAGAAATGTTTTCAAAAATAAGTGTTTCATCATCCAAATCACTGATATTTTTGTGTAACATATGCTGCGGGACAAATTTGGGGTGTTTGTATTGTATATATATAATATCGACAAATTTCTTAAAATAAAAAACCGCCAAATGCTGCGATATACAGCCAATAGTAGAAACTGTCCTGATCACGTTTGCACACAGTAACAATAATAGTGATGTAATTGTTTTTTTAAATTTATTATGTCTTTGCTTGGCGAAATTAGTCGGCTGTTTAATGCATGTTCCAAATTTTGTGGAATGGTACTAGTACTGATTAGCATTTCTTAGAAGAAACTTTGAAGTAATTTAATATTTTGCTCATGTGTAATTTGGGAAACTGAAGTTTCATCAGAATTTAGGAATGCCCTGGTAAAAAATCTTGCTTACAATTAGTACACATTGTGATTGTTATTAATGATAAACTTTGGTAACTTATCAGATTAATAATAATGATTGTTATTAATTTTCAAACATTAAATTTCAGATTGAGAATTCAGAATTTTTTTTTCTGATGTCGTTTTCATCTTCCATTTTTAAAGTATTAATGTAATATATAAAGTGATACTTCAGTTGCATATCAGTGATAACGAAATAACATGTCATGTATATTTGTTTCTTTTATTCAACTTCTTTCTATAAGTTGCATGATTTCAGTATTCTAATTTGTTCTATGTAAATTCTGAAAGTTGACTGTATAGAAGTGGATTTTATAATTCTGCCAGTTTGTAAGATCACAAAATTTCAAATTCTTGTGATATTTCATTTAATCTAGACCCATACCATATACAATTTCTCAAAAATACTACGATGTAGCCTGTATACAACCTTTATATACAAAATGTTATAGGTTTTTGCTTTCTAGTTTCTGGTATATTTCACACAGTTGGCTGACTAAAAGACTAGTTTTTGCCATTAATTTCTTTGAAAAACAAAGGGAAGACCATTTCAAATCTTACTTTTGTAA
>BMAU01009363.1:12500-80911 GCA_019973935.1 Trichonephila clavipes
ACGCAGAAAGCGCGTCAGCGTTTGAATGACCCTGGCTACTTTCTTTGATGTTATCGTCCTCGTCTTCTTCCGTTTCATCACCGACAGCGTTGGATTCTTCTTGTAAAGAAGTCACAATCTCGTCATCATTTAGCATTTGAAATCCACGGTCTTTTGCACTGGATGCCATCCAGGTTTCTACACCTTCTTCATTGCATTCTTGAAATCCTGAGTGAGTGAGTGAATGTTAATTTCGCACTGTTCAGCTACACAAGGGCTTTTGGAGACGGACCACGTAATTTTAAACCAAGGTCAAGTGACGTGGACGACACTTGAGCTGGCACCACTTCTCCTAACTACCACACCACACCAACGGGAGGACGTTTCAGCTCTCGACAGATTTAACGTGCATCGGTGCCCTACACAGCGGATCTTTAGTGGTACTAGGCTCGAACTCGTGACAAGGCCAGCCACGATTGAGGCTTGACCACTCAGCTACCACGGCCACTTGAAATCCTGAAATCGATTGGACAAAGTCGGTAATCTCCTCCCTATGGTCGTCATTGAAGTCTTTTCGCCTTCTGAATCTGGCCACAGCTTATTCCACGCATTTTTCAACCTCTGTCTTTGAAGTCCCACGCATTGTTCGAAAACGTATTTATATACAGTACATGTAGTTGACAAAAAAAACTGGTCCGCATATTTGACGCTCCGGATAATAAACGTTCGGATAAACGATGTTTTATTGTACATGAATTATAGTGAGATTTTGCACCGATTTAAAAACTACTTATACAGTTGATCCTCGATTATATAACTCAACGGGACTGACTATTTGGTTCTTTATTTTGGGGTTATTCATTTGTACCAAAATCCAAAGAAAGAAAAAAAAAATTTTTTTTCACTTACCTTTTGGAAATTGCAAAGGGTGTTTTTTTGAGAGGTATAGAACTTTAAATTGCAATAAAACAACGATGTATTATTCGATTGACATGAATTCTTTTTTATTCGAAAGATAATCTTATAGAATTACTTTTAGAATATGATTTCTGGCATAGGACTGCCACGGCTGGCTCGGATGTAGTCCAATCTGGACGTCCAATTTTCGATGACTTTTTCCAACATTTGTGGCCGTATATCGGCAATAACACGGCGAATGTTGTCTTCCAAATGGTCAAGCGTTTGTGGCTTATCCGCATAGACCAATGACTTTACATAGCCCCACAGAAAATAGTCTAGCGGTGTTAAATCACAAGATCTTGAGGCCAATTCACAGGACCAAAACGTGAAATTAGGCGGTCACCAAACGTGTCTTTCAATAAATAGATTGTGGCACGAGCTGTGTGACATGTTGCGCCGTCTTGTTGGAACCACAGCTCCTGGACATCATGATTGTTCAATTCAGGAATGAAAAAGTAATCATGGCTCTATACCGATCACCATTGACTGTAACGTTGTGGCCTTCATCGTTTTTGAAGAAGGATTCCACCAGCCCATAAAGCGCACCAAACAGTCAGTTTTTCTGGATGTAACGGTGTTTCGACATACACTTGTGGATTAGCTTCACTCCAAATGCGGCAGTTTTGTTTGTTGCCATTCAACCAGAAGTGCGCTTCATCGCTAAACAAAATTTGCCTATGAAAATCGCGCGCGCGCGACCATTATTTTCGAAATAAAATTGCACAATTTGAAAGCGTTGTTCAGGCGTGAGTCTATTCATGCTGAATTGCCAAACCAAACTGAGAATAAATCACTTGACAGTTGTTAAATCGGTTGCCCTCTTGGAAAGTAATGCCAACTTAAACTTCTATACCTAGAAAAAAAACACTCTGTATAGAACGCAGCAACACGAAAAATATTCCAAATTAGGAATTTTTATTCAATAGCTAAAAATGCTATTAGTGACTTATGACGCACCAGTTATAATTGGACTAACTAGCAGATACTTGGCGATCTTTTTGATTCCTGATTCGAATGAGCTATTTTTCCACTTTATGAAGAGTAGAAAATACTGCGTCATTTTCATCCAGCTCTGCAAGAAATATGTCTTCACAATTCCATACAATATAAAGCATTAGAAACTGAAATAGTTTTTTTTTTTTGGAGTTTCATTATCATTTTCTACATCAGAATTTGCTAATCATTGCCTCCGACAGTTAACAATTTTCTGACCTTCAGTTGCACAAATAGGCAGTCCGTCAACAATCCCCCCCCATTATAATTAAAATATTACCGGCATTGTGGAGTGGAATGAGAAAAGAAAGTAATTTCCTGACATATTCAAAACTCACACATATGCCCCTGTGTAGTCTAATAATGGTTTGCACCCTTTGCCAACGAAATTTGCTTTTTACTATAAAGTCTTTCTATTCCGGAAGAAAAGAAAATGACATTTAAAAAAAATTCAATTTTTTCTAATACAAACAAAGAAAAAAGTGTTCTCCTCTGTTGAAATAATTCGTTAATTTAGGTTTTATTATTCGTTAGTTAAGGGGGCCGCGGTAGCCGAGTGGTATAGGTATCGGACCTTGGCTTGCCTTGTCCCGAGTTCGAGCCCAGTGCCACCAAAGACCCGCCGTGTAGAGCAGCGATGCACGCTTAATCTGTCGAGAGCTGAAATGTCCTCCCGTTGGTGTGGTGTGGTAGTTAGGAGAGGGGGTGCCAGCTCAGGTGTCGTCCACGTCACTTGACCATGGTTCAAAATTACGTGGTCCGTCACCAAAAGCCCTCGTGTAGCTGAACAGTGCGACGTTAATATTCGTTCAATCAATTCAATCGTTAGTTAAGGGATTTTGTCTCTATTTTAGTCGGGAGAGAGAAATATCTTGTAAAAACATGAAATTCGTTAAATAGGAGCTCGGTAAATCGGGGTCCGATTGTATATGTTTATTTTTCTCTTTTACATAGTCTTTGTTATTTTATTTACAGTAGAACGTCGTTTATCAAAATGTTTACTATCCGAAGCGTCAAATATCCGGACCAGCTTTTTTTTGTCAACTACATGTACTGTATATGAATATGTTTTCGAACAGTGTAATGCTCAACAAATGTTTCGCGTTAGGCCAGAAGTGACATGAAAACCCAAGGTCAGGAATATTTGGGGAATTTCGGTTGCGTGATTTAGAAAACATTTGCGCGGAATATTAGGTCAGTTGGTTTCTAAGAGGTGCTGTGTACGTGATCTTTTGTTGAGTAGTGAGCTGCTATGGCTTCGAATTCAAAATGGAAGCACAGCGTCTTGAACATAGCGATGAAACTTGAAATATTGAACAGTCTCGCGAAGGTAGGAAGTGGAACGTCTCTGGCACAGTTTTATATGTCTAAATCAGAGGTTCCCAAACTTTTTTGTCTCATAGACCCCTTGTCATGTTTTTCAGTTTCGGGTAGACCCCTGCTTACCTAATATTGAACACATGCAAATTTATCAACTTAAATATCTTTTTGATAGCTGGTACTACTACTTACTTTAAGGTATCCGACTACGTTCAGAACCGTGATTTTAAACAAGCGCATAAATGGATAATTTTCGTGATATTTAGTGTCACTTAGATTAGAATACATGCATAAAATTGTTTTAAGGACATTTTGACAAAAAAAATTATTTAAATACAATATTTCGGCAAAAAATTAACTTAGAATAACCTTTTTTCAAAATCTTCTTCCTTTGTGAAAAAGGCTTCTATTATAATAATATTTTGCCTGTATATAGATCAAAACTCTGTACAGAGGCTCAACAATGATTTTTGAAAAGTTCACATTATTTCAGAGTTACAACCAATTGAAATAATTATCAACGTTTTTTTTCTTAAAATTTCTTCCCTCTGTTGTCATAAAACATGGATAAACCCACTTCTAAGTTATATATTTCAAAAATTCTAGTTGAGCCTCTGTACAGAGGTTTGAGCTATATACAGGTAAAATATTATAATAGAAGCATTTTTCTCAAATGGAGAATATTTTGAAAATGGGTCATTCTATGTTTATTTTTTGTCAAAATATTGTACTTAAGTATTTTATTGTAATACTATTCTTAAAACAATTTCATATACATCTTCTAATCCAAGCGACACTAAATATCATAAATATTATCCATTTATACGCTTTTGCAAAACCACGGTTCCCAACGTAGTCGGATACTTTAAGAAGCACATGGTAATGAATTAAATTAAAATAAATTTATTTAATACATAAAACACAACTGTTACATAAAATAACTGAACAACAAACAAATATTTTTAATGAGTGGGATGAAACTGGTGCTTTAATAACAAATTTCCAATATTTAATATCAATATAGTCAGGTTTATCATTAAATCTCCCGATAAGTGTCCAGTTCCCCCCCCTTTTTTTTTGTTTCTGAGATTCGCAAACTCACTGAAACTCCCTCTCTTTAGGAAAATGAATCAAAAACTTTCTGACGATATTTTATAGTTCACGATAAATAACAGGCATGTCTTTTTAAAGCCAATATTGCTGCCATCCGTCTCTAAACTTTATTTTAAGATCGTTAGGACTTATTCTGATCAGTTCCTATTATAATAAGACATTTTTTTTCCAACGTGACTATGAATTCATTGTTCTATTGTAGTATTACTATGAAAAAACAATCTCAAACCTAGTTTCAAAGTCCAAGTAAAGAGCAATTAAATGTTGAATGTAGGTTAAAATGTCCTGACAGATTGTCTGCAACAAATTGAGAAAATTCACGCGATGTCCAGTATTATACTTCCTTAATTTAATTCTAACAAGAAATGCTGAAATGGTCCTTGTCTTAATAAAATTTGCTGTAACTTAGTAACCACAAATTCACCTCACTAACTTTAATAAATAAATCTGTTACATTGGTAAAATCTGGTTTCCACTACATCAAATTTTCTTTAAAGATTAAAGTCACCATCTGGTTTTAGGAAAGCCACTCTTATAGACCCCCTTTTACACTTCATGGACCCCCAAATTATTTTTCCGCTGGCGTGGACCCCTTGCAGATCGTCATAGACCCCTGGGGGTCTATATTGACCACTTTGGGAATCACTGGTCTAAATGATGACGAGATTGGGACTTACGTGCAAGAAGAATCCGACCCTATCGACGATGAAACGGAGGACGAGGACAACAACAACGAAGTAGCAAGAGTCAGTCAAGGGCTGACGTGTTTTCTGCGTTAGAGACAGCTATGGAGTGGTACTAACAACAATCAGAGTGCTGTCCTACTCAACTACTGCTGCTCAAGAGAATCAGAGACCTTGCCGTGAAAAAACGAAGGTGTACAATGGTGCAAAGAAAAACTAATGATTATTTTCCACAATAAAGGTAAAATTGCGAAATTTTGCACCTATTTTTCTTTTTCTTCAAGTACGTTTCCCACACACACACACACACATGTGATGATTTTCAATATTCGTATAGTATGCGGTTCCATATACTGCATGGATTGTGTTCGGTTATCCGAATAATTGAGTATCCGAACAGTGTCCGTTTCAAATTGATTCAGATGAACGACGTTCTAATGTATTTATTTTTTGCTGTGAAAATATATATACTTTTGAAAAAAATCGTCACTGAAAAACTCTTGCCTATTAAAGAAAAAGCAGTAATCTGATTGATTAATTGTTTACTACCTTTGCACTGCGGAAACTATTGGCAACGGAGCTCGTGATTTTGATCCTCTACCAAGTGACGAAGACGACACCTGAGTTGGCATCCCCTGTCAAGCCTAAGTGAGAATTTCTAGTTACGATACATTCAACGTGCATCGGCCCCTCAACAGTATTAGTACCGACTCAGTGGCGTAACGAACACCTCCGCAAGGGCCCAGTCCAAAGTCTAACTGATGCCAAATACGTACGTACCCTTGTAAAATTCGGCTGGGGTCTCACAAATCCGACTTTGCAGAGGATGGGCTAATCTTCTCCATTACGCCACTGCTAGGACTCGAATTCATAAATCGACGGAAACAATACAAATAATCAGTTCGTGTCCATTGCGTTGGCCTAATAATATGATAACAGCATAACTTATTAGCAATAGGAAATTCTCTGGTTCCGAGTGAGAAGAATTATACGAGAAGCATTCTGAAATTTTCGTGTGAGATACATTTAGTTCTTTAAAGCTACAAAATTTTGGAGTGTTCAAAGTAGTCTCCTCCAGCATTGTTAAGAAACTAAACATTAAACAGAAATTAAGTAAAGAAATTAAAACAACAGTGCCATTGACTAGTTCCATTCATTTATTTATTCTTTAGTAAAACAAAACAAAACTCATGCCTCTCACAAAATACCTAATAATTTTTTATCAGAATAAGAATTAATATTTGTTATAAGTAATAAATAAAACCTCAAGATGACATCATTGTTTTGAGATTTTCAAACGTGCATCAAGCATCAATGCACTTTTGTAGCCGATTTTTTCCCCCCAGATTAAATACCTCAAACCATTCATTTCTCGGAGATAAAAAAAATGCATTTATAGCCACATCAATCTCTTCTTCTGAAGTAAAACGACGTCCACGTTCGTTCTCTTTTAGATTAAAAAATTACGAAAAGTCTCACATAGCTAGATCCGAAGAATAAGGTGGAAGTTCTTCCATTTTAATTTGTTTTTGTTGAAGAAACTCAACTGCGTTAATTCGGCGGTATGGGAAGATGCATTGTCATGGTGAAGCATTAATCCCCTAACATTAACTTCTTAGAAAATATCTGGAAGACATTTAGTGGTATCCCAGTTTCCTGTTACTGTCCTTCCAATTTGATGGCCAATTCCTTTTACCAATCCCGAACTTCTGAAGAAAACAGCATTCCTTTACTTTTTTTATATAGCTCGTTGTCTTTTCACCGTTGTCGGCGTGGGATCATATTCAAAGACCCATACTTTACTTTCTTGACGTGTTGGAACGTCAAAAAACGGTATGTACATTCATCACTCGTTGCAATTTTAGAATTTAAGGGCTCCTCAGTAAGGGTCACCCTCATTTAGCAATTTAAGGGCTTCTTTACTGATTTTGATGCGCTCCTCTTTATGGTGCTCAATTAGACTACGGGGAACCCGAGGAAAAACTCCTTTTTTATGTATTTAATTCTTCATGAATAATTTTGTGTATGGCTCCGGATCCTCTGTTAAGTTCCTTTTGTATCATTTGGTTTGAGCAGCGATTATTTTCGTAAGGCAGACACATTATATCCGCGATAACAGCCAATCGCGTCCTTCCTGTGTGTTCGCTATTCTGAAGGGACTTCTTCAAAATTCTGTAAACCATCTGAATACAGGAGATTCATCACCCAACGCTAATTGCAGCCGTTGAACGCATTCGTCTTGATTAATCCCTTTCGCGCACAACTCTGTTTTCTTTTCTGTCTGAAATTTATTCTACGCTAAACTTGAGAAGCAAGTCAGTAAAAAGTCGTCTACTGTGTTAAAATACTTTGTATTTTCGAATAAAACAGTTTCTTTTCTTTGTAACTTCTCGTATCTCTTCTTTGTATCTCAAAAATTTCAAAATTACCCTCGTATTAACTTCGCACTATAAAGCAACACGAGGGTTATTGGTGTTGGATCACGTAATCTCTGGTTCCGAATAGCAACATTAGATTTATGGAGTGACGTTTGAGATAAATAACGGTAGCGTGATATTGATTAATTTAAACAGTTAGTTTATTTACGTCACAGCTATTATTTACAGATTATACATCGAAGTTTTAAACTTATTAAAAGATTATTAGAGATCAAATTAGGTGGTTTGTGAGAGGGGAGTTCTCTTTCGATGTCCGCTCTCTTTGAAGGTTCAAAGTATCTCTGCTTTTCCCTCTCTCTCTTCGGGGATCAGTGGCCGGGGCCTCTTTTTAGCATCTCGTTACATCCTGCTAGTGGTGGTCCCCCATGGGTCAAGGGGTTTCCGGGGAGGTTCAAGGCGGACCACGCAATAATTTTAAAGTGCAGGTGCAAATGTACATGTGGTGATCCACACGGACGGTGATTCACAGCAGGGATGTGGGAAACGGTACAGTGGTCTTGGCAAACGAGCTCGCGGCCAGCAATGTTCCAGTCTAGCTCCATGCCCGAGTCCTTTTTCTGAAAAATTCCGAGTACTGGTGTGGCCGTGGTATCCTAGTGGTCAAGGTATCGGCTTCGTTACTAGTGTATCATGAGTTAGAGCCTAGTACCGTAGAAGATTCACCGTGCAGAGGGGGCTGAAGCACATAAAATATGTCGAGGCTCAAACGTCCTTTCGTTGTTGTGGAAGATAAGGGGGTGCCAGCTCAGGCGTCTCCCTCGTACTTGATAATGGGTCAAAATGACGAGGTCCGTCGCCAAAAGCTCTTGTGTAGCTGAATAGTGCGACATTAATATTCACTGATTCCTCATTTGCGTCTCACTGCAATTCCGCAGTTTAGAGGGGGCTGATGCATGTTAAATCTGTCGATCTCAAAGTACTCTCGTCGACAGTGGCGTAAAGCAGAACATTTGGGTCCCCCTGCAAAGTCAGGTTTTGGGCCCCCAAGTTGGATTTTACAAAGGGTACTTGGTGTCAGTCAGGCTTTGGGCCTCCTAGAACTCTGTGCCCCCGCGATGCAGTGGTTGAGGGGGTGCACGTTACGCCACTGCTCGTTGACGTGGTGCAGTATTTTGGAGAGGGGAGTAGCTCAGGTGTCGTCCTCGTCACTTGAACGAGAATTACGAGGTTTGTCACCAATAGCCATCGTGTTGCTTTTTGTGAGTGACGTTAATATAACTCTTCCTCACTCATTCACTAAACAACTACATAACGAAATCTATTCTTTTGAAATTTTTATCTGCATTTCAAAGTCCCATCATTATTCCTATGGCGAAGCCTCAAGAGGAATTGTCCGTACACATACACACACAGTCCTAACACTTCTAAAAAAACATTTTTTAAAAAATTCTTTGTTATGTATAAATAATTTGTTTAATCCTTGAAATTTATATTATCTTGAATTAAATTTTACATGTGATAAGATATAAATTTTTAAAAAAAGCGAAGTATCGGCAAGAAATTTTGAAACATTTTTACCCACAAAAATATTTCAAACCTTTTGGGAAACGTTTACATTATAATAAAATATGATCAATTTCTTAAAAATGTGTTTCCAAAGAAATTGAAGTTAAAAGCTTAAATATATGTTTTTATATCTTGTATTATAATAACTATAAATCATATTCGTAATTATATATGTGTATTGTGTGATATCTGTTGTAATATTAATTTTAAAAAACTAGATATTTTCAGTTAATTAATTAGTAGACATCGTTAATTAACGTACTTTATTAAAATTATTAACCGTAAAATGCAATAAAATTTTTGACCAAGCATTCTATTTATAGCCCATAACTAATAACTACAACACTTATTATGTATTATTACAATTAAAGTTGGTTACTTATATCATAGTTCTTTTATGATACTTAAGCTGTTTTATATCTTTGGCTTGATCCTTCCGATAAAGCCATATGTAACAACACAATTTAAGTTGGACGTCCCCCAGAAAAGCAAGTTTCCTAGTTACTTCCCTGCTTTTACTTCGTGACTTGCGGAGCCCCGGTGCAGCTTCGGAAGTGGGTCGTAATGACGGGTTCCCACGCGCGTCGCCTACCTCTCCCTTCGCCCACGCCATGGAAACCGCAGACGACTTCGGACGAAGAACGTCTGCCCCGTCGGGCGTCGTCTCCGCGTGCTCGCCGACACCACTTGTAAACAACCCCCTCCACCTCCAGTGTTTGGACTTGTCAATCGTTTTCGCTCTACCTGTCGAAAGTGAGAGGCTTTTAAACAATGGTATGAATTGTTTTGTTTTACGAAGGTACGTTGCAAAAGCATTGCATTTAATGAAATCTAAACGGGGAATTTGTTCTTACTTTGTACAGATGAAGGACTGATTTTTACGTCCCTGACTCCCTAGGCACTTCAAATTGTTGCGATCTTCCAAACACCCTCCCACTGTGTCCAGAGCACTCCTCTCCTACAGTTCTTACCTTGCCAGTTTTGGTTTTTCCTTAACTCTTACTTTTTTCCTTAGTTTTGCTGTTTAGACAATTTTACCATTATCCCCCCCCGCCATGTTCCGGACTGGCAACCGTAAGGAAAGGATAGTGGCATGTGGATTAGACTCCTCTCGCTCATTTCTTACCTTACGACATTCGGAACTACCCATCCAGCCACATCTGTAAATATGTACAGTAAATTAATGAAATGCTTTGCAATTAAGCTGAATTCACACCAAGGCTGTCAGCGTCGAGCGTTTAGCCAATCAGAGACTTCATCTCGCCCGAGATGAAGTTTCTGATTGGCTAGACACTCAACGCTTGACGCTGACAGCCTAGGTGTGAATGCAGCTTTACGGTACAGAGCGTACATTATTTTGTATAAACTGTTTTGAACTTGTTAATTATTTTTTTAACGCTTATCGCCTTACTATCTTTAGTGGCCGCGGTAGCCTAGTGCTCAAGGTATCATATCGTGGTTGACACGCCTCGAGTTCGAGCCCAGTACCACTAAAGACCCTCCCGTTGGCGTGGTGTGGTAGTTAAAAGAGGGAGGGGCCAGCTCAAGTGTCGTATACATCACTTGACCATGGTTCAAAATTACGTGGTCCGTCGCCAAAAGCTCTCGTGTGCGACGGACAGTGCGACGTTAACATTCACTCACTCACGTTACTATCTTTTAATTTTAGACATCCTTATGGGCTGCGGTAGCCCAGTGGTTAAGGTATCCAACCATGGCAGGCATGTCATGAGTTCGATCCCAGTACCACTAAAGACCCGCCGTGTAGGGCAGCGATGCACGTTAAATCTGTGCGAAACGTCCTCCCGTTGGTGTGGTGTGGTAGTTAGGAGAGGGGGTGCCAAGGTGTCGTCCACGTCACTTGACCATGGTTCACGTGGTCCGTCGCCAAAAGCCCTCGTTACTAGTGCGACGTTAATTTAACTTAACTAACTAGACATCCTTATTCTTTGTTGAGTCACTGCCAATGTACTGGTTCAACAAAGGTTTTCTTGAGCTTTTTTTTTTTTTTTTTTTTTATCATTGCAAAATCATTTAAAAAATCAATATCCATGGGAATATCTTTTTTGAGTGCATAAAAATATCAAACTGTTAAGCTTTTCATTTTTTCCATAATAGATCTAATTTCAGTCTTTACTCTCTTATAGGCAGAAATGCTTCTATCGTGACTCACTAGGTGGTGTGGTATGTCCACCGTAATTTTAATTTTTTTCTCGCCTTCCAATATTTTGCGCTCTAGGCAAATGTCTAGCACACCTAAGTAAAAAAGCGGCTCTGTACAGATTAATCTAAACTTTTGTACATTCCTAGGTAAGAAATTTTTTGTTATTCCAATCGGAAAGGCTGAGCAGGGACATCTTAAGAATTCTTGAGGTCCTGGACCCTTACACTAATGTAGGCCTCTCGTATGACCCATTGTATACGTTGCCAAATACTCGTACAAACAATAACCTGAAACAAATGTGCATGACTTACAATCGCACAAACGGGCTCGACTGACTGCCAATTTTCTACTAAATGAGTAATGAGGGTAGGCCTATACGACGACAGTTCTCACATGTAGCCATTTGACATATTCTCCGAAATTCCCAGCTTTTTGGAGGTAACACGGCGGATCTAAAATGGCACCAAGACTTGAACCCGTGACGCACATTACGAAGGATAACTCCTGCATTTAGTGGATTTAGCGTCGGGAAGTTGGAAAAGTTTCAAACTATCTCTTATTGCGGAAAAAAGAATGTAATTAATAAAAAGAATGTTTATAGAATGTAAAAAAAAAGCAAGACGTTTCTTAGGTGTGACACAGTTCCTCTTTTTATGCAACAAAAATAATACTGAAACTATGCTATTGGTAGAAAAAACTGCATTTTAAATGATGCATTTCCTCCTTCGCATAATGCAAACAGTACTTTAAAAACAAGTAGATATTATTCTATTTTTGGTGTTTGCGGTTAACTTGCACGAGCCTGGGAGATACGAAACCCTCAAGACGGGCTTTGTCCTGTGATAACAGGTTACGTTTAAAGCCACGGAAAAAAAATTGTTATGCTTTTTATCTCGGTGGAGAAAATGATCACACTCGCTTAATAATAATACTTGAAGAAATCATTATGGGCTGGAATATTGTGTTTTTGTTAGTTTAAAAAAAATCACGGACTCAAGGTCATATCGATTGTCCAATTTCATCCCTCATATGTCGTACAGAGAGAGAATTATATTGATTTCTCTTTGTACAGCAACTTGAGGGCTGTTAGCGATGGATCACGTAATTGTGACGAGGAACGAGTTCAAGTGACCCCCCAACTCCTAAACTTCACATCAACGGGAGGATACTGAGCCTCGACAGATTTGACGTGCATCGTCTTTCTATTCACGGAGGGTCTTCAGTGCAACCAGGACTCGAACCTGTGACACTCCCGCCACGAGTTCGTGACCCAAACCACTCATTTATCACGTCCATCTTCGAGAGTGAGTGAGTGAATATTAAAGACGCACTATTCAGCTACTCAAAGGCTTTTGGTAATGGTCTTCGTCATTTTGAATTATGGTCAAATGACGAGGATGACACCTGAGTTGGCACCCCCTTCTTACTTCCACATCATGCAACGGAAGAACGTTTGACCTTAGAGAGATTTAATGAGCATCATCCCCTACACGGCGGATCTTCAACGGTAGACTCGAACTCGTGATACGCCAATAGCAAGTCCGATACCTTGACCACTAGGTTGCCGTGAACCACATGGCTACTTTCGTAGGTATGGATAAAAAATCGCTTCACAACGCCATATTCTTTTAACATTAAATATTTATTTGTGTAAACATCACTGATATACTCCTTCTCATCAACTATTTTTGGTTGCATAATATTTATTATTTTAGCAAATTTTTATTAATTTGAAAAGTAAGGTGTTGATGTGTTCACACACCAACGAAAAGCTCATCATTTTCAATCCTGTCGAATAGATGGATTGTTTTTTTTCATCGTTTTCCGAGTAAGTGAATGAATATTAACTTTGCCCAACTAAACGAGGGCTTTTGGCAACGGGCCCCGTAATTTCGAACCATGATCAAGGGACGAGGACGACATCTGGGCTGGCATCCTCCTCTCCTAAACACTACACCAACGGGAGGACGTTTGATATGTCGATAGATTTAACGTGCATCGCGCCCCTACACGACGGGTCTTTACGCACGACATTCTTGCTATGATCCGATACCTTGACCCCTCGGCTACCGCGGCCCCACGTCGTTCTCCGAAGCAACTCACCCTTCCCTTCAAATGACTGCGGCAACACGTCTCCACGTACAGCCTGGACAGATGTAACATGCATCAGCCCTTCTGTCTTGGGTAATACCAGAACTCGAACTAAATGGGGCGTTTGGGAAAATGGTAGGTAGCGTGAAACTGCATTCACACCAAGGCTGTCAGCGTCGAGCTTTGAGCGTCTAGCCAATCAAAGACTTCCTCTCGGGCGAGATGAAGTCTCTGATTGGTTAGACGCTTAACGCTCGATGCTGACAGCTTTGGTGTGAATGCAGCTTGAGAGTAAATAAATTAAATAATTGATTCATTTTACATAATTACAGTATGTGCATAAAAATACAAGTTATGCATACTATTCATTATTCCAATACTACCGAATGTTATTTGGGAGGAAGGAGGCAAAACAACCCTTCTTGGTGTTTCAAAGCGGACTCCTTCTCCACAGTCTTGGGGTGGGGGCGGTTCCTCTCTTTCCCCTCAAATTACACTCGAGGTTCCGGCTCGTGGGTGAAGTGGTGTTTTTCTGATGGCCATCGGTTGTCGGGTCGATGTCAGATGAAAAGACCCCGCAATATCTTAGGGGTGCATGTGTGAATATGAACGGTGTAATTCTACATAAAGAAGCCGACTTTGCAGCTGCATGGCTCGAAAACGTTACACTAAGCTTTGACTGAACATGAATTCGGGATCCTGAGCACTTGGCTACCTCGGCCACAAGTCATTTTGACATGGAAGTCAAAAGAAGAGAGCGACTTACTCCTGAGCAGGAGAACTTCAATCCACCTCAACGTTCATCAAACCTACTATAGATATTTAATGGATTGAGGGAGAGTTAGTGGGGCGACGGACATCGTTATTTTGAACCTCGGTCAAGTGATGAGGACGGCACTGGAGTTGGCACTCCCTCTCGAAACTACGATACCACGCCAATGGCAACACGTTGAGTCTCTACAGATAGAACGTGCATTAGTCCCTCCACACGGCAAGTCTTTAGTGGTATCAGGACTCAGCCTCGAGCTCGTAAGCATAACCACTAGGTCACCTCATCCACTTGATATTTAACGAAATTACGATTTGAATACGCGATTGTGAAGCTGTACTGATTCGAACATTCCGGTTATATACTAGTGCAACATTGAAATTAATAGCCCAGTTCAATATCAGCAAATAAATTACTCGAAATATCTGCAAATTTTACTATCTCTGTGTGTGTGTGATCCAGATGCTATTTTAATGCCATATTTTTTTCATAGCTACTGGATGCCGAAGGATAATTGCTGAATATTTCGATTTCAGAGTGGAATTCCTAATAGTAGAGGTGCAGCTTTCAAAAAACTATTACGCGACGGTAGCATGAAGGAGGATGGAAGGTCAAGGTTCGAACCTTCTTCCTTTGGGTGGAGGGGTCAATCAATTAATCTGATGGTGACCCTCAGCGTTCCCATTAGCCCACCTATATTGATTTTTGCACACCAGGCCTCTTTGAAGCATCTCGCATCTAACTGATATTTCTGAACGGGGGGCTCATTGATAGAAGAATAGATATTCCCGGGGGCCACAAAAGGGAGATGTAATCCTCTAAATGGAATGACTTTTTAGTTAATGAGAGAGGGAAAATCTCGTTTGTTGCTTTTTTGGAAGCTGTTTGTGTGTGTTTTAGGGTAATTATTCTATTACTTTATAAACCAACACACGAAGCGGAACTTTTTTGTCTTATAATCATTAATAAACCTTATTTTCGTTGCTATAGACCTGAAGGTTAGTAGGTCATGTTTAACATTACTTTTTTCCCCCCATTAAACTTTTTTAAAAAAACTGGAACTCATTTATATTTTCCAGAAGAGAAATTGGTTTCTTCCCCTCTTTCTTTATTTTCAGTATTTATTTCTTAATACTTTCTTCCATGCCAAATTCAACCGACAAATCCATAGGGATGATAGTAAAAAGTATGAGGACAACAACACAATATAGAACATGGGGGCGTGATGAAAATTGTCGGTGAAATTTGTGATAGTAGTAGCTATCGGGAGGAGACGGGCAGGGTTCTCAGATGTCATCTGATGGGATCGTACCAGCTGCCCGAACTCCTGATTGGCACAAAATACCTTGTTTTCCTACAGCATGTCCTCCCGGAGTTGCTACAGGGAGTACTGACCACTGCGCACCAGAACGTGTTGTTTATGCACGGTGGCGCATCGGCACATTTTTTAAACTGCGGTGAGTAGCCACCTCCATGCAACATATCCCGGATGGCCGCGGTAGCCTAGTGGCCAAGGTATCGGATCGTGGCAAGCATGTCACGAGTTCGAGCCCAGTATCACTAAAGACCCGCCGTGTAAGGGAGCGAAGCCCGTTAAATATGTCGAGAGCTCCAGCATCCTCTCGTTGGTGTGGTGTGGTAGTTAGGAGGGGGAGTGCCAGCTCAGGTGTCGTCCACGTCACTTGACCATGGTTCAAAATTACGTGGTCCGTCGCCAAAAGCCCTCGTGTAGCTGAACAGTGCGACGTTAATATTCAATCAATCGTCTTAAAATTTCTAAAAACCTGTTTAAAACTTTTCAATTATTCTCTGCTAGTCTACTAAGGGTTTCTACTTATTTCTAAAAATATGCCATGTGCACACAATCCTCTGAAAATTGTAACTTCATCGAAAAAACTTTGTAATGACCTTTATGTAAATCGAACCAAGAGGTTTGAGATAATTTTAAGGTTTCTGAATGAGTAGTTACAAACTGTTGAGTATAATTTTTCAGACCTTTTCTCGAATGTATAAATGTATTTCGTCTACAATTTTTTTTTCTTTGAAAACAAATCCAAGTTTTGTAACTTTGAATAACTGAAAAACTTAACATAACACGCCCCATTCATAAAACGATTACTTTATTTTGGAATAAAAATTTTTTGCTTTACACAATACTGCTTTAAAAAGAATTGGGTCAACAAAAACTATATTCAATGGAAATTTTTAAAATTTTATATACTATATTCGAAACAAAATCAAATCGAAATAAAATTGACGATTAAGAATTTTAATTTGTGCTATGTGTTTCGAAAAAGTGACTCTTAATTTGAAACTATATGGGTAAAGATGCATCAATTTTTAAATATCTTCTTAAAAGAATGTAATCTTTTTAAGAGTAAACATCTTATTGTGTATTAAAATATCAGCAAAATATGTTTGGATTTTTTAAAGTACATAAATATCAAACATTTAATAGCCATCATTTAATAATTATTTCATAATACGAGTAATTCTTTGTATAAATTATATATCTTATTTTTTTTCTTATGGAAAATGCGTTGCTTTAACATTTATATAACTGTTGGAAATTTTTCAACATAATTGTGTTATAGAAAAGAGTTAACTTATTTTCCTTTGAAGTAATCTTTATTTTTTTCTTCGCGTAAAAATAATCAATGAGATAATTTTTTTTTATAATACTAAGATATATTTGTATTATAAAAATTCTATGTATTTTTTTATGTGTTGCAATTTCAATTTGAGCTAGCAAAATCAATTTTTAATAAGCTTTTTGCCACGAAATCATCGAAATGTTCAACAGAACTTGCAAGAATATTGTGAAGAAATCCGCATCAATATTTATAAATAATTCTTTCTTTCTTTTCTGAAAACAAGAATCTGCAAAAAATTATTTTTAAATGTGGAGTGAAAATGCAAATAGAATAAATAATGCAAAATTTTTATTAGCGCCATTTGCAATTCAATTTTTTCCAGAAAAACAAATTGACGCCAAAAATGCGATAACCTTTTGATCTAACAACCTCGATTCTGTTTTCAGAAAATGTGTTGTGCTCGAGGAGGCTCGAGCCCCGGGCAGAGCGTCTATTTATAGCCACCAATGGGTGTCCTCCGAAGGCCACGCCACCTCGTCTTCGATTGGACGTCGTGTCTGAGCCCAGGCAGAGCTGGGAGGAGAGATGACGTCATGTCGTAGCGCCTTTCAAAATCGCGAAGTTTGGATTCGAAATTGACCGTTAAGATTTTACTAAGACGGTTGAAAGTCTTATGCAATATACCCTTCTGATAAACTGATCACCCGATTTTTTTTTCCTTTATCCGTTTCATACGTATTTGTTGATGGGCTTTTTAACGGTTTTTTTTTTGCTCTTGAGTATTAACAAGGACGAAAATGTGTGTTCGAACCACAGACCCACATACGGAAATACAGATTTTCGAAAATAACTACGAAATCATTTCTAGAAATCTCTCCTTTCAGGATTGTACTCATTAATTTTTGGTAGCTTTAATATAAACATTATTTTTTTTTAGAATGTTGGATTATTTATGTACTCAATTTGCTAGATTTTTTCGTTTTATTATTTTAACAAGTCGAACATTAATAAGTAGAATGACTGAAAGACGAAATATTTTACTTCGTCATATTATAATTCTACGTTTCTCTCGCACAAATACCGTTTTAAGACAAAGAATTATTTTTATTTAAATGATTTGATAAAAGGTTTATAATAAAAATTGGCGTAACTAGTTCTGAGTGGGTCCAGTATCAAAATTGTTTTGGGGTCCTCTTTAAAGACCCTTAAACATTTTACAATTTTTGCTTACACATATTGAGGCCCTTGTATATAGCTACGCCTCTCATAAGAATCTGAGTAATGATTAACTTTACACAAATTGTCTACTGAAAATTTATATATGAAGGAAAGGATAACTTTCTTCTTAATTTATGTTGTCAGCCGAAACTGTTAGGATCAGAGGTGTAATGTACCCCCCATAGCGGAAGGGAGGGATTCTAGGGGGCCCCAATATTCTCCGTTACGCCACCGATCCAGATACCACTAAAGACCCTCCACGTAGAGAGGCAGATGCACGTTAAATTTGTCAGGACTCTCGTTGGCGTGGTGTGGTAGTTTGAAGAGGGGGTGTTAGTTCACATGTGTCATCCTCGTCTCTTGATTGTAGCTCAAAATTAAGAAATCTGTCGCCAATGACCCTCGTGTTGCTTTACATGTAGCTTTCAAAAACACTCACTCACTGAAAAAATTTAAATTTAATCAAACACAACGTATAAACTAAAACATCGAAGTAGTATTTCTAAAATTTTGGCATGGAAAAAAATGCAGATTTTAAAAACAAAATGCATATCTTTAAAAAAAGTTAAGACGACACATGTGATTTGTAAATATATATATACAGTCAGACCTCTATATAACGAAGTCGCTAAATCCCGGAAAAAAAGTTCATTATATAGAGGTTCATCTTTTAATATACTTAATAAACCCACATACCTCAGAGCCCAAGATCGCGTATACTGAGTTGGGCACAGTAGGCCTTGACCCTTGTGGGCTGTTGCGCCCCTTAGTTAAGTATAAACAAATTTTTAATTCATAAACACTATATATTAAAAAAAGTAATTACTCACACTCTTTTAAAATTTTAATATATGCTTATTTTATACATCTTACCCATAAAAAAGAGAGAAAGAAAAACTGCAAGGAAAACAAGAAAAAAAAAATGTCGAATGTGTTACTGTATTTTCAATATTAAGAAAATGATTTTAAATTATAATTAATGAATTTTAAGGACATTGTTTAATTTAAAGCATATTAATATAAAGTATTATTAAACATTCATTATTTTATAACTAGGACACGGGACAACACCACAGAGTGTGAAAGGGGATATCGAATATGTTTCTAGTGAACTGGACAGTGTGGGTTAAAGTTTGTACTTCTTGGATGAAACGTCCAGAACTCAATTGCTCTCGGCGAGTTAGGATCTAATAAAACCAGTTCAAGATTTATGACTACCATAAAATGTGTTAATGAGAATGCTTGAAATGTTTAGAAATGCTTTAAAAATAAGGAGAAAGAAATAATTGAATCACACACACACAGAAGAAAAAGTTCATCATGTAGAAAATGCCCTTCGTTATAGAGAGGTTATTTTACGAATAAAATCGTGAAATGTTCTTGGTTCCAGAAAAAAAGTTCGCTCTATATCGAAAAATGCGCAATGTAGAGGCTCGTTCTATAGACTTTCCACTGTATGTTGTATACGTATATATATAGGGGTGGGAGAGATAAAGAAAAGTAGTCCGGAGAACAGAGTTCCAGATTATGAACATGGCAAAGGAAATAAATCTTTAACCTGCTTAAAGTAGATGTTGAAAATGACCAACATCAGTAGTACACACAGAAGTTTTCCAAGGGTCGAAAGTCCACCATTTTTATATCATACTCCTTTTGATTTTGTCTATTTTGGGGGACAAAAACAGTAAAAACCTAATTATTGAATCAATGATTAGTATTAATTAATAAAATTAATCATTAAAAACAAATATTTAATTACATTTTCGTATTATATACTTAAAATTATAATCAATCGACAAAAAAAAATCAAGGGTTTTCCGGACTCCTCGGACATTCTCCTTGTGTGTGCCACTGACCACCATTCATCTTTTGGCACCTTCGGGTCATGGTGAGCATGTTCTGGAAGGCAGATCGAAGCTGGACTGCTGGAATCGCATCAGAAATGTTCTGCTGCAGTTCTTGAAGACTATGAGGTTGTTAAAATATGCCTTAGAGAGTTCTCCACAAAAAGTGATCGTACACACACTGACAGATCAGGTGATCAAAACGGCCATCAAGGGCCGGGATCAGACTGACCTGTGCAAACAATTCTGTCATGTGAAACAATGTGATACATGGTTCGGTGGACTGTCTAGGCCAGTTTTTTCCAGAGTGGTCTATATCGACTCCCAAGGGTCTATTACGACCAGCAAAGGGTGGTTCACGTCAGCGAAAAAATAATTTGGAAGTACATAAGCCTTAAATGGTGGTTTACAATAGTTGCTCTCATTTAACCAAATCGTGACTTTAATTTCAAAAGAAAATTTAATCAAGTGGAAACCAGATTTGCCTCTTTAACAGATTTTTTTTACTAAATTTAATGTTTAATTTGCAGTTACAAGGCGTCATCACGTTTTATTAAAACAAGGACCATCATTTCTTGCCATAGTTAAGCTAAAATAGCACAACATTGGACGCCGGAAATTTTCCCAGTTTCTCAATTTATCATAGACAATCTGCCAAGTAAATGACGTTTTAATCTACGTTTAACATTTCAATGCCCTTTGATCAGGTTTTGAAACTAGGTTTGAACTATGACAGTTTCACGGTAGACAATGAATTCAAATGGTATAAAAAAAAAACCCAAACAAATTTCATATTACAAGTGGAACTGATCGGAATAGGCACTAATGAAGATCTTGAAGTAAAGTTTAGAAAAGGATGTCAAAAATTTTGGATTTAAAAACACATACCTGTTTATCAGTAACACACATGGGAATTTTTCAAGGGGGGGCGAGGGGTCTGGGGTCGAAAGTTCAACATTCTTGTATCATGCTCCTTTTGATTTTGTCGACTTTCGGGAACAAAACACAGTAAAAAACTAATTTTTGAATAAATAATTAGCATTAATTAATAAAATTAATCATTAATAAAAAGTAATTAATTAAATTTTACGTACTATATACTTAGAATTATAATCAATCGGGAAGGGCTTTGGGGCGGGGGTCCGGACCCCCAGGATGTGTGCGCCACTGCCTGTTATTTATTCCGCATTATGAAATATCTTGAGAAAGTTTTTAATTGCATTTTCTAGTGAGAAGGAATTTCAGCGCGGTTGTCAATCTAAAAAAAACTACTAACCAATGAGTTTTAGAGTTAATCCTGGTACCTGGCTGCAAATTTTTTATTGTGTGAATCACCGGATTCCCATTATAAACATTGGTTTGTTGATCAGTTATTTTATGAAATAGTTATTTCATGTGTATTAATTTAATTTAGTTAACGCGTATTTTAAACACTAAAGTTAGAAATTTAAATCTTTTAATGTGGCTCTGTATCAGCTGTTCAAAAGACAGAAAGGGGTCTATGAGACACAAATGTGTGGGAATCTCTGGTCTAGGCAGTTGCACCATCTTGTTGGACGTAACTGTAGGTATTTTCTTCTTCATTTAATGTTGCCACAAACGGATTGCCATTGATTAACTTACACTGACACAGTTCGCACTGACAAGGGGAGGGCACGACTAAGAAAATTCATTTGGGGTTGAGACTTGGTGTAATAGTAGTACTCCTTTAGGGTGTTCAACCCTCAATGGGATTCCACCGAATGGTCAGTCTATTCGGAGAAAATAGTCTTCGAAATTCATACTTTGCTTGTATACAATTAAGCTTTTATTATCTCCAGTGGCTCAGTGGCATTGTTGGTAGAACGCCTGCTTTCTACGCCAGTGGATAGGGTTCGAATCACGGGATCAATTTTTTTTCAATTCATTTCATTTTTTAAAATTAATTAAATTTATATAAAAAGAACTTATTCAATATTTTATATAATTATCAAATAATTAAATTATTAATATATAAAAAAGACATATTATTTGTGTTATATTAACTATAAAATAATTAATTTGATAACAATAATAATATATTTATAAATTATTTTATATTATACGTAATATTTTATTTATAGTATATTGTGTTTCACATTATAAAACTATTTCTAACTAATTTTTATATAAAATATCATTTGATATATTTACTATATATTTTATAATAAATATTATTAATATAAAAATATATTTATATGAAATATAATATAAATATTTACATAATTACAGTAATTTTTTACTTCATAAAATACAAAATAATTACATAAAATATCATTTAATATATTTATTATATATTTTATAATAAATATTATTAATATAAAAATATAATTATATAAAATATAATATAAATATTTACATAATTACAGTATATTTTTTCACTTTATAAAATACAAAATAATTACATAAAATTTCATTTAATATTTAATAAACCTTTCATAAAGATAACTTTTTTTCAATTCATTTAATTATATAATAAAAATAATTTAATAACCTATGTTTTCATTAATATAATGAAAATAACATGTCCATTTTATGTATTATTAATTTAATTATTTTATAATTATATAAAATATTTAATAAGTCCTCTTCAAATAAATTTATTTAGTTTTTTTTAAAAAAAATTCAATAAATTAAAAAAGTTGATCGCGTGATTCGAACCCCATCCGCCGGAGTAGAAAGAGGGCGTTCTACCAACAATACCACTGAGTCACTGGAAGAAATCAAAACTTTTTTATTTTAAAGCTAAGCATGAATTTCGAAAGCTATTTTCTCCGTACTGACTGGCCATTCGGCGGAACTACATTGCGGGTTGAACACCCTAAAGGAGTACTACTATTACACCAAGTCTCGTTTCAAAATGAATTTCCTTAGTCGTGCCCTCCCTTTGTAAGATATGAACTTGTTTCGATCACTTTGCGTGCACGTCCAATCGTATGCATTCGTTCAGGCCACTTTTATTTGCCCCACAATAAATCAGGGGGTCTTAAACTGTGGTCCGTGGACCTCCCTGGGGTCCTCAGCACATTTCTAAGGAGTCCACGAAGGTCTATAATTTGATAGAAAGAATTTCCTCTTTTCCGAAATATTTTCCTGTCTCCGAAAAAAAAAACCTGGATTAGAGAACCATTTGCAATAGATGTGTGTGGTCAGGAGTGAATGAATGAGTGAGGGAATATTGACATGTCGCACTTTTCAGCTACACGAGGGCTTTTGGCCTCGAACCTCGTACTTTTAAACCATTGTCAAGTGACGAGACTACACCGTGTCTGCACCCCCTCTTCTAACTACCATACCAACGGGAGGACCAACGGAAGGACATTTGAGCTCTCGACAGATTTAAAGTGCATCGCCCCTACACGGCGGGTCTTCAGCAGCACTAGGTTCGAATTCATGACACGCCGGCCACGAGTCTGTTACCTTGGCCTCTAGGCTACCGCGGCCGTGTGTGGTTAGAATGGATAGATATTTTCCTCAGATGGAGTTTTGAAATTGATTTACAAGAATAAGTCCCTTCCAAACTTTTACAGTCACTCACAAGAAAAATTTTCCGAGTTGTCCTCCAAAGCTCTGAAACTTCTGAAGCCTTTTGAAGCCATTTCGTGTGAAAGAACATTTTAGCTCTCCTTCGTCTTAAAAATCAGTACAGAAACAGTCTGGAAAGCTTAGAACCGAATTCGACCAGAATTCGGAGGCAGCAGGGGGGCAACAAATCACCACAGAACACGTGGTCTGAAATCACAACGAAAATGGCCGTCGGGAGGAGGAGGATCATCCAGACAAGTAGGGTGGCGAAATGAATGCGTTGATACACATATATACATCCCAATGAGTAGCACCCACAAGGGAGGGGTCCTCGGGTCCAGACCCCCCCTCCAAAGCTCTTAATTTTTTCCCCATTGATTATAATCCTATGTTTATAATACGCAAAACTTAAGTAATTGTTATTAGTAATTAATTTTATTACTTAATGCTAATTATTCATTCAATATTTAAGTTTTTATTGTTTTTTGTTCCTGAAAATCGAAAGGATTAAAAGAAAATGCTGGAGGTATATTGGAGCATGATACGAGAATAGAGGACAATCAGCCTTGCCCCCCCACTCCCTTGAAAAATTACTGACAAACGCTTCAAAGATGCAACATCCTACAGCAGCACGTCTTCCCGAAGGAGCACCGGTCACTGCGCATCAGAATATGGGGTTCACAGCCCATTTTTCCACTGCGGTGCGTAATCACCTCCATGTTTCATATTCCGGGAAGTGGATTAAGCGCTGTGGATCTATTGATTGGCCTCCACGCTCCCTGGACCTCAATCCCTTGGATTTATTCCTCTAGGGCCACATGAAATCGCTTTTGTATGAGATACCGGTAGCTACAATGGAGGATCTCGCGTCCCAGATCGTCGTCGTTTTAGCTGACATCGCCAACACAACGGATTTGTTTGATTGATTCAATATTAACGTCGCACTGTTCAGCTACACGAGGGCTTTTGGCGACGGACCACGTCATTTCGAACCATGGTCAAGTGACGTGGACGACACCTGAGCTGGCACCCCCCTCTCCTAACTACCACACCACACCAACGGGAGGACGTTTCAGCTCTCGACAGATTTAGCGTGCATCGCTGCCCTACACGGCGGGTCTTTAGTGGTACTGGGCTCGAACCCGTGACAAAGCAAGCCACGGTCCGATACCTACACCACTCGGCTACCGCGGTCACACGGATTTGTTTGAACCAGTGGCGTAGCGAGGGGGCCATAGCCCCGGTTGGCATACGAAAAGGGGCGGCGGCAAGCACCACGATATTTAAATTCAAAAAATATTTCAAATATAATTTTAATATTTCATTTAAATTATTAAATTAATATTTCAAATTATAAATTAATATTATTATTATTTCCAATTATTAAATTAATATTTCTAAAAATATTTCGCCTACGCTGACACAAGCCAAGAGGAACCGCGCGGATGCGACAGGGTCGAGCGGGGGAAGTCATAGAAGCCAAAAGTCATAAAAAATTTTACGACTTTAGTGTTTCGTACAATTGTATGCTGCAGGGGTGGCTCTAGGGCCGGACAAACCGGACCCATGTCCGGGGCGGCATTTGGACCGAATTTCAAAAATACTTTTTTTTTTTTTTTTTTTTTTGCTACAAAAAAATTTGGATGAAATTACTTTCTAAAATATTATTATTTACATTTTGGGAACATAATTATTTTCTATTGGACTGAATTGAAAAGTCGACTATTGCTATTAAAATTTGTAAGGAATATATCTCTTAAAAAATAAAATTTGTGCTACGTGGCGATTTGACTTTGCAAGTGTATGGGCACCCGACTTCGGGATACAAGTAGATATGATTATCTTAATGAGGTTTTCACTGCACTAAAATAAAGGGGATCCGAGGAAATCGTCAGGTTTCAGAACTTTTTGTATTCTCGGGAATGGGCTTCAATCCATCCAGTAGCTTGTTTTGTTACTGGACTATGGATTTCAACCTCGGCTACACATTTTAGCTGACCCTACTGAAGCAATTTGTGTGATCGTTCTCCCCGAACTTCCTAGATTGAGGAATTTGCATTCCCCCAGCAGTGGGGTAAGCGTGTATTAAGAGAAAAGCAACATCCACGATGAGTCGAGAATTTTTTCAGCTTGTCGTGGGTAAGAGTAAAACCTTAAAACTTTTGGGTCAAATCAGTTCCTGTCTATCGAACATCGCTTTGTGAACTAAAAATTTTCAGTTTTTGAAGAAACCGCATTTCGTAACCTACCAGCACAAATTTTAAAAAAAACGGTGAAAAGGTTATGCAATAAAGGGTTAGTTTATTCCATTACAAAGTACGTGCTCGTTAAATCAGTGGGTCCGTAGTCTTGTGGGCTTATTCACTAGCGCAGGAACTGGAGAATATTTCCCTCCCCTTCAGTTCACTTGCAGAAATTGTGGAGGTGGAGATAGAGGTCGTGTCGCCATCTATCGTCCCTTCGGGGAAGTTTCACTGAGCTTAAAATCGCACTGTCACCTGTATGGTGCTCAAGGCCAACGACAGGCGTACCTCTTGCCCATGCCACGATGAATTTCGTGGGCCTCGTTCTGACTACGTCAGACAGGTGGCATTAGCCACAACAACAACAACATTCCATTACAAAAAACTCTGTATATTGTTTTTGCTGCAAACCTTTTGGCGGTGTCGTTAGTTCTCTTTCCACAGAAGGTTTTAAAAGCTGGAAGCACCTCGTTGTGAAACTTTAAAAGCACATGAAACATCCAAGAACCATAGTCAAAGCCAAAAGTCTTGGATTGAATTTAGTCAGAAATTACAATACTGTAAAACAATATTGACAGCGACTTATTATTGCAGAGACTAATTATTGGTGCGAGGTGCTTCAACGCATCGTGCAACATTAAAAATGCTTGCTCAAAATTACTTAGCCCTTAGTGGTAAGAGTGATAAACTATACGATTCCAATAATGGTAATTTTCTACAAATAATTTGATCCAAAAATGATGGAACATATTCGAAAAGTGCTAAAAAATCAAGAAACCAAAGTACATTATCTAGGGATATCAGAACGAAATAATTTCTCTTTTATATGAGAACATTTAACTACAAATTGTTCATAAAATTAAACAAGCCAATTAGTGTTCGATAATTTCAGATTGCTCCCCCTTATGCCAGTGATTGAGTGAATATTAACGTCGCAGTGTTCAGCTACACGAGGACTCTTGGCGATGGAGCTCGTAATTTTGAACCATAGTCAAGTGACGAGGACGATACTTGAGCTGGCACCTCCCTCTCCTAACTACCACATCACACCATGGGGAGGACGTTTCAGCACTCGACAGATTTAACGTGCATCGCACCCCTACACGGAGGGTCTTGAATGGTTATGGGCTCGAACTCGTGACAAGCCAGCCACGATCCGATACCTTGACCAATACCCCTAATGCCAGTAAGATCCAGGAAATGACGTTTTTGGTAAGATATGTCATGATTGAAAACCAGGAAGTTCGAGTAAAGGAATCTTTTATAGATTTCATTGATACGAAAAACAAAACAGGGGAAGTTATAAGTGACATGATAGTAAGCAAACTTAAGGCTGATGGACTCGACGTTATGAACTGTAGAGGGCAAGCTTACGATAATGCTGCCACGATGGCTGGATGCCACACAGGTGTGCAACAGCGAATAAAAGATATCAATCCTAATGCCGAATTTGTTTCTTGCTCAAACTATTCGCTAAACCTAGTTTGCATACATGCACCTTCAGTGGAGGTAAATTCAGTGACTTTCTTTGGTACGCTAGAACACTGCTACTCTTTTTTTTCTACGTCAACACACCGATGGGAAGTTCTTGAATCCACAAGAAAATGTTTGAAGAGGATTCAGGATACACGTTGAAGCACTAGAGGTGATGCTGTACATTATATTAGACACCATTACAAAGCAACTTACCTGGACTAAAAAAACTGACGGAAAAGAGTGAAAGCTTTGATACACGCACAGATGCAGGAAGTTTATTAGTCGCCATACTATCGCATTCGTTTTTATGTTACTTAAGTTTCTGGTAATCGGTACTGTGTGAAGTCAATGATGTTCAAAACTATTTGCAAACAGAGGGACTAAATATCCACCAATGTGCTAAAAAAATACGTGCTTTACAGACCGTATTAGAAGCAAAACAAGAGGAATTTGTGGATGACGCTTTAATATATGCTAAAATATATGTGAAGAGATTGAAATTTCTTTTGAATCCTCAAGACGAATTAGGTGGAAGCATATATTTGGCGACGGAAATAAAGATATTCAGTTATCGTACGAAGATGACATGAGGCGAACAATGTTTTCTTCAATAGACAGAGTAACTAATGAAATTCGAGAAAGATTTCAGCAGTTGTAGAATCTAGCTCAAAAAAAAAAAATGCTTTTTTTAAGGCCTGAAGTGATGTTGAGCATGGGCGAACTTAGATCAAGCTCCTCAAGACATTAATAAGAATTACAACTTGAGCACGTACGTCTACAAGCTTTCGTAGCTGCAACAGACCCAGGCTGTAAAAATGAATTCATTTTAGGCCCGGCTCTTTGGGTTTATTAATAAAGGGTGTTTTTTTAGAGGTATAGAACTTTAAATTGCAATAAAACAACGATGTATTATTCAATTGACATGAATTTTTTTTTATTCGAAGGATAATCTTGTGGCATTACATTTTAAATATGATTTCTGGTATAGGACTGCCACGGCTGGCTCGGATGTAGTCCAATCTGGACGTCCAATTTTCGATGACTTTTTCCAACATTTGTGGCCGTATATTGGCAATAACACGTCGAATGTTGTCTTCCAAATGGTCAAGCGTTTGTGGCTTATCCGCATATACCAATGACTTTACATAGCCCCACAGAAAATAGTCTAGCGGTGTTAAATCACAAGATCTTGGAGGCTAATTCACAGGTCCAAAACGTGAAATTAGGTGGTCACCAAACGTGTCTTTCAATAAATCGATTGTGGCACGATCTGTGTGACATGTTGCGCCGTCTTGTTGGAACCACAACTCCTGGACATCATGATTGTTCAATTCAGGAATGAAAAAGTTAGTAATCATGGCTCTATACCGATCACCATTGACTGTAACGTTGTGGCCTTCATCGTTTTTGAAGGATTCCACGAGCCCATAAAGCGCACCAAACAGTCAGTTTTTCTGGATGTAACGGTGTTTCGACATACACTTGTGGATTAGCTTCACTCCAAATTTGGCAGTTTTGTTTGTTGGCGTAGCCATTCAACCAGAAGAGCGCTTCATTGCTAAACAAAATTCGCTTATGAAAATCGGAAACAACGGCAATCTCGTTTTGGGCCCATTCGGCAAATCTACGGCTTGCTTGATGATCGTTTTGATGAATTGCCAAACCAAACTGAGAATAAATCACTTGACAGCTGTTAAATCGGTCGCCATCTTGGAAAGTAATACCAACTTAAACTTTTATACCTGGAAAAAAAACACTCTTTACATATTTATATTAATTGTTGCTACTTAATAAAAAATAGATAAAATAAAATGTTTCTTTGTTGATCTATGTAGGAATTGACTTAAAAATATTTTTTTATTACTTGCTATTTGTTTATTTTAATAATTTTACTTACGTATTTAATTAATTATGTATGTAGATAATCAGGGTAAGATATGTACCGTGTTGTATCGAAATCGTGTTAGATGAAACATTGAAATAATATAAATCAAGACGATGTGTACCGTGGTTATATGGAAGTCAATTGTTAAGGTGTTAAATTTTCTAATTGCTGAAATTTCTCTCCAATAAAACATACAAATAAAATAATAAGTTCTCTTCAAGGTTTTAAAAACAAACAAAAATAGGAATTCAAAATTTAAAAATAGAAAACAAAATTCAATAATAATTATCGTTATAAAATGAATAGAAACGGCTCATTAGGATCACAAAATTATTTTCAGCGTCATTATTCATCAGAAAAAAAACTACATATATTCTAATTTTTTTTTCCATCAAAAATAGTTGAAACTCCTCTTCAATCGTTATTTCTCCAACATTACTAAAGTTATTTCCCCTAGTTACAACTTCCTGCATGTTTCCACCTTGCAATTATTTTAGAATTTCTCTAAAAGGAGAAAAATAACTTGTCAATTATCTTTTAAATTTTCCTCTATATATTACCACGAAGGGTCTTTTTCAACATAAATTTCTAATTTTTATCTAAAATTTTTCCCTTTTTGCAGATCAATTAAAATTAATTAAATTTATGTTAAATAAAACTTTATACACTGCTTGACAATTGCTAAGGACGGATAACACTATCATCCATAGCAACCACAAAATGAAAGGAAGCAAAATGTGGAAAATTAGAATAAGTGCGGGATATTAGTAAGAAGTATGAGTATGCAAATTTTTTTTCCACGTCTTTTCATCACGTGATAGCGTTCATAAGAGCTTTAAAGGTTTTGACGCGTGTGGACAGTTGTTGTTTCAAGTCAAAGTTTTACAGGAAAGATTTAATAGACGAACTTAAAATTTTTGGCATGTCTTCCCGACATCACATAGATGATTTTATGCGTGGCCGAATTATTGGAAAGATCGAAGGGCGAAAAATAACAGATGTTGCCAGGGAGTTCGACATCGCTCACAGCGTTGTTTCACGGCTGTGGAAGTCTTTTAAAACTACTGGAATGTGTAGTAGATGGCACGGGGGAGGTCGAGTTAGAAGTACGACGCCTGCAGAAGACAGATATATCGTCCTATCAGCAAAAAGGAACAGGCGCACCACAGCTCAGCAGGTGGCAAATCAGTTTCTTGCTGCCTCAGGAAAGCAGATCTCCCGAAAAACTGTTGCCAGACGTTTGAGGGGAGGAGGACTATACGCACGCAGACCTGTTGTGTGTATCCCATTGACCAGAAAGCACCGTACTGCCCGTTTGCAATGGTGTCGTGAGCATCACAATTGCACTGAACAGGACTGGGCATGCGTACTATTCTCAGATGAGAGTAGGTTCAGTCTGTTATCGGATTGTAGACGCCAACTGATCTGGCGCGAGAGTGGTACTGCTTATCGTCCAGAAAATATCCAGGAAAAGGACCGATATCCGACATGCAGTATCATGGTGTGGGCCGGCATCATGATCAATCGCCGCACGCGCTTACATGTGGTTGCGAATGGGACTATGACGGGCCAACGATACATTGATGAAGTTCTACTTCCTCATGTTCGTCTTTTCCGTGGTGCTGTCGGTGATAAATTTGTTTTTATGTGTGGGATGCTTTGGGGAGGCAAGTTGCTGGTCGAAACTATCCTCCGACAAACAAGAACGCCCTCATCCGTGCACTCACAGAGAGTGGAATAAATTACCTCAACAGCTGCTGGATAATGTTGTGCAATGTATGGTACGACGTGTGAAATGTTGCATAACACTCCACGGTGGACATTTCCCGTACTGATACCTTTCTTTAAGGTGCCTGCTGACTTTTAGATGCATTGTTCCATTTCTCCGTACGCAGATCAAATGAACATTTTTTTTTCTTTCAGATGTTTCACAGCTTTTGTACTTTCCAGAACAATAAATATTCTTTATTCTAATGTCTGAACAGTGTGGCAACTATATTTTATCCTACTAGGCCTCATGTCTCGCTTAATGTTATGCTACATAGCAATTTGTGATGCGTCCTTAGCAAATGTCCAGCAGTGTAATATCTCAAAACCGTATAATTCACAATTCAAATTTTGTACCATGTAACATCGAAACCGTGTTTTACAAGTACCTTGTTATACGAGGGATGCCTTCTACGAGTGTGAGGGCGCGGAAGCCAAGGGGTCAAGGTATCAGATCATGGCTGGCGTGTCATGAGTTCGAGCCCAGTGCCATGTGACATCGTCTTTGTCGTGAATCCCCATCTTTCGCGCGATAAGTGTTATGGTTTCACCAGCAGGTCAAGGACATGTACGACGTCATCGATTGTCCCTGCATTTTTATGATCCACCAGCTGGTCAAGGATATGTACGACATCATCGATTGTCCCTGCATTTTTATGATCCACCAGCTGTGGAATGACCAGTGCACGTGGCCATGGGGCCATTGTTTATTGTCTGAACTCAGGGAGTGAAGAGAGACTTTTGTGACCTGCCAATAAGAAGAAATGAGGGGCATGTTGTGAACACACCCCTGGTGGTTAAAAAGGGTTCTTTTTCAGGAGACAGGAGGAAAGAGAAAAGGAGGGGGAAAAAGGACAAGAGAGTCCGGGAGAGAGAACGGACGGAAGGAGGAGGAGGGACGGAAGAGAGAGAGAGGAGACGGAAAGAGACTGAAAGAAAGTCGGGGAGAGAGAGAGTGAAGCCCGCCTTGAATGGAGAAAAGGGCTGAGTCCGGAAATTGGAGTGAAAAAGACGATGAACGCCGGTGGCGTTGAGAATGGACTATGAACTGACTACACCGGCTTGGCAATATTACTTCATTAAGAATTGCTTATCAAATAAACAATATTTTTTTTATTTCTATGTGAAGCTGTAACCTTATTTATTGAAGGATAGCTACTCACGACGTTACAGCTAATATATATATATAAAATTGGTGGCAGCGGTGTTGATCCGGCATTTAAGTAAATAGATGCCCGTATCCTTTGTTTTAAGTGAAGAGAAAAAAATGCCAGCCGTCTGCGATTGTGATGAGACGAGTTGGATGACTGCGAATTCCTGGAGTTCCCAGCTGTGAGAAGAGCTGGATGCAAGTGTCTCCCGTTCCTGCTAGTGATGAAGTGTGCTCGCCTGTTTTGTCAAATTGGTTGCTATGAGATGTGTCCCCAGCTGTGAGAAGTGTTGGATGCAAGTGTCTCCCGTTCCTGCTAGTGATGAAGTGTGCCCGCCTGTATGTGCCAGTTATGAGATGTGTTCCTGTGTGTCTTCTATAAATTTGAAGGTGAGTCTTTTCATTGAGATTATTTTCGGGTCAGCAACTGAGTATTGATTTTGTATGTAAAATGTTTTAAATAAGGAATATAAAGACTAGGTAACGTTGGTAAACAATAAGAGACTAGAAAGATTTTAAGTTTTGTATGAAGTGTATAAATGTGCAATATTAGTGTTGTGGTTTTAGATTTGTAAAATTTAGTATACAGTAGTTATACTTGTTTTGTTGACACAGTATTGTGTAGAGTATTGTAGTGGTTTTAGATTTGTGGAATTTAGTATACAGTAGTTATACTTGTTTTGTTGACACAGTATTGAGAAGGGTATTGTTGTGGTTATAGATTTGTGAAATTTAGTATACGGTAGTTATACTTGTTGAATTGGAGAACACTAATGTGTAGCTTATTTGTGTTTAGATTTGCGCATATGGGTAAAATATAGTTAAGTCTAGGTCTAGTGTATTGTTAGGTTACCTTGAGTCTTTGTATAATTTTGTAAGGATTAAGTTTAGATTTGATTTTGTGTGTATTAGTGCATCATGACGTTTCTGTTAAGAGAAAGAAAAGACGTATTGTTAGAGGTTGCGAAGGAATTAAGGGTAGAAATTGATATTACTTTACCCAAGATATAGAATTCAAGAAAAGAATCTGTCAAAGTAAATACTATGACGAAGAGTCAGTTAAATGTTTGTTGGAGGGTATTTTGGAGGAAAAACGGGAAGAACGTGAAGAACGTAAATTAATTAGGGAATTTGAGTTAGAACGATTGAGAGCTCAACTCAGAAATAAGTTAAATGGAAATAAATTGAAGGCAGGGAATAGGATTAATGATCTCGCAAATGTTGTATTTTGTCAGAAAATCGTACCACAGAAGTTAGTGAACCGGTTAATAAGTGCAGGCCTTTAATTAAACCCGGTAGTTAATAAAAGCGTGGAGAACGCTACGTCTTGTGATTTTGAAAAGAAGAATTGTGACCCCCCAGTGAGATGTACGAACGTTTCCCACCCGTCTGAAGTAGGAGGGAAAGAATTCAACGTGAATAGGAGTAGTGATTGTGACGTGAAAATGAAAGTAGGGGTATGTGAAGGAAGGGTCAAAACTGTGGCGATGGGTGCACAGCGGGTATTAAATCCGGATAATATTGGAGGGGCTCTTTTGAATTGAAAAGAGATAAGGGAGTGGCGAACCCTGAAGGATTGATTTGTGAGAATATCTGCAAGGAAAAATATACCATTGGGACGTTAATGGGTTGTGAAAAGCAGTTAAAAATGAATCGGGAAAGTTTTCGAAATCATACAATAGCTAAGATAGCAGGGCAGTCAAATCGTACTCTGCCCGTTGTTTGGTTAGGGAGAGTGAACCGATACCCGTACCCGCATATCAAATGTATGAAGTATAGGAATTTGAACCAGGTGACGCGAGCCGAGATTTATTTTTTTAAAAAGGGAAAGTTTGGTAGAAAAGATCAACGCGGCATCGTGGGTGACTGTACTGGATTTGTGGAAGTGGTATTTTCGTCGTTCTCTAAGGATGAATTATCCGAAGCACACCACATGCGTTATGACAGTTGGCATGTACATTATTAAAAAATCGAGGTTTAAGTTTCTTTGTGCTTATGATGGATGTAATTTAACGACTCTGATTTTGAGGTTGTTAGAGCAGATTGGTGTATCGCGAATGGTCGACATAGACATTCTGATACAAATTTGGAAAAACCGTGTAAAGAAAATAGACTTTGTGTTAAAATGGTTGAGTAGGGTTGGGTCGGAAGTCGGACCGACTAAAGGTAAATTAGAGCCATGGGCAAGTTTGTTCCGTGTAGATATAATGTAGATATAGTGAAAATTCATTGCATGAGCTACTGAGGCTTGTTAATTATATTCCCAATTAAAATGTTTCCTCAATAACTAACGTAATGGGAGACAATACCATGAATTGTGAATAACCTGTTATGATGGTTGTGATAATGCTTGCTGATAGCCATAATTTAATTAAATTTTAAAAATTTTAGTTTAAACTTCTTAATTTAAAAATTTGGGTTTTAATGTTTTTTGCAAAGCTTGGAATTTATAAATGTTTATTTTGTTTATTTAATATCGTTGGAAACACCGTTGGAATAAGTAGATGGGAATGAGTAATTCGTAGGGTTGGTGCTACGTGTGAATTAATATTTGTATGGGTATGTGTTGGTGGTGTAAGGAAATTATGTGTTATGGTAAATATTTTGTGTCTCTTAGGACTGTGTACGCTCACAGATGTTTAACACAATTGAATGAGCGATTGATGTATTAAAATTATAGAAATATTATAATTTGAGTTAATTTCTTTAAAACCCTAAATTTTGAAGTGTGATGTAACTGTATGAAATGGAAAAAATGGTCCAAGTTCCGGAATTTAAGTTTTTTTTGTAAAGTGTAAGTTTTATAGACTTTTGGATTTATTTATTTAATTTATTTGTGATTGTATGTGTTTCTTGGATTGCTGTCCTGATCGGTCTCATTGATAAGACGACCCTTTGGTGTGAAATGTTACGAACTGAACCAAACTGAGGCCAGAGCAGACCAGTAAAATGGACCTTTTTCAGGGGGAAGGAGTTGTGACATCGTCTATTGTCGTGAATCCCCATCTTTCGATAAGTGTTATGGTTTCACCAGCTGGTCAAGGACATGTACGACGTCATCGATTGTCCCTGCATTTTTATGATCCACCAGCTGTGGAATGACCAGTGCACGTGGCCATGGGGCCATTGTTTATTGTCTGAACTCAGGGAGTGAAGAGAGACTTTTGTGACCTGCCAATAAGAAGCGAGGGGCGTGTTGTGAACACGCCCCTGGTGGTTAAAAAGGGTTCTTTTTCAGGAGACAGGAGGAAAGAGAAAAGGAGGGGGAAAAAGGACAAGAGAGTCCGGGAGAGAGAACGGACGGAAGGAGGAGGAGGGACGGAAGAGAGAGAGGAGACGGAAAGAGACTGAAAGAAAGTCGGGGAGAGAGAGAGTGAAGCCCGCCTTGAATGGAGAAAAGGGCTGAGTCCGGAAATTGGAGTGAAAAAGACGATGAACGCCGGTGGCGTTGAGAATGGACTATGAACTGACTACACCGGCTTGGCAATATTACTTCATTAAGAATTGTTTATCAAATAAACAATATTTTTTTTATTTCTATGTGAAGCTGTAACCTTATTTATTGAAGGATAGTTACTCACGACGTTACAGCCCTTTAAGACCCGCCGTGTAGGGAAACGATGCGCGTTAAATCTGTCGAGAGCTCACACGTCCTCCCATTGGTGTGGTGTGGTAGTTAGGGTGCCAGATAAGATGTCATCCTCGTCACTTGACCAAACGTCAAGACGTTTTGACGTCGCCAAAAGCCCTCGTGTCGCCGAACTGAACTACGTTAATATTCACTCATTGCACGAGTTCGATATGTTGGTTTGTGTTAGAAAATCCTATTTTCTGGTTAGGATGCATTTCTGGGGTGGGAGGTGATTTTCAAAATAGAGGATAATGTATCCTTGTAATGCAAATAAGTTTTTGTGTGTTCAAGTGATGTATCCGTGCGAAAAATTTGTAATTTTCAAGAAATGTTTCTAATTTATTCCCCAAATGTAAACAACGGCCACCCATCCGGTACAGTGGTTAGTTATGCTGACTGAGGTGCCGTAGGAGCTGGTTTCAAATCCCGGGTAAGGCATGGATGTTTGTGTTGCAATCCTTCTCTTCTTAGTGATGTGTGCTTCACGCTTACTTCTATTTAATATCAGCCATGTGATAGTTTGAGGTGCTCGGGCTTATAAATGTTCTCAATAAAAATATATTTATATATATAAACAACGAATGGTTTTTTACAACTAAGTTTACTACTCGTAGACAAATTATCAATGAAAATAAAAATCTTTAAGATCAAAAGTACATTCCACTTAAAAATTATCCACTCTCTTGAGACTACCTGAGAAAAAAACACTCTTTATATATTCCAGTTTTTTGCTATTAGTGAGTTTCGTGATAAAATTTCAGGAAATGTTTTAATATTTGACAAAATCAGTATCGATTCTGATAAAGAATACAAAAGTGAAAAATGTGCTGAAAAATTATCAAACGGCAGTATTATATCCATAGATCAACTACGTGATGAGTAATTTTTGTGAACAAAAATATTAATAGAAAAAAGTGATCTAACTAAGTCCAAACTTGAAGATGATTTACCAAAAATTGTCATAATGTTGAGAATTCTTTTAACATCAGTTATCAGTAATGCCAGTTGTAAAAGATGCTTCTCCACAAGCTGAAATAAATCAAAAATGATCTCAGATCGATATGTCCACCTTAAGGCTAACAAATTTAGCTATTCTGGCAATTGAACATGACATATTTATAATTGTATAAAAGATTTTGCTCTGAAAAAAACACGAAAATTGCATTTTTAATCAATAAAAAAAATAATTTAAAGCTGCTTTTTGAAGTGATAACTTCTATTGGCGCGTTTTGCTAGAAAGTTAACTTGACTGAACGTCACGCTCGGGAATGTAACGCTCATTCGGCTTTTTCGCCTTCAGTCGGACATACTTACCCCTTAAAAGGATAGGGCGGACGTTTCCCCGCCACTCTTAAACGCGCTTTGTTTGTCCCCCCCCACCAATATGCCATAAAAGTAAAGTTTCTGGCTTCGATCTAAGTTGGGCTCCCTCCCCACGCCCCCTCTTTCTACTAAAATGAATGCGGGATTAATTCTAATCTTAGTTGAAGCATGAAAATGAAACGTAATATTTTTAAAAAATAGACTTCGGGAAATCTTACACTAGAGTTGAAAATAAAATGTAGAAAAAGGACAAATTTTTATAGAACTAAGTAAATAGTATAATTATCATTAGCAATATTGCAGTGATCGTAAGAATAAAAACCTATTTTTTTAAGCGAATCGAATAACAATGAACAAATAGTTTTATTAATCACATTACTTAAATATACTTTGATTCTAAAAAGAAAATTAAAACAGTTAAAAATTTATAAGTATACAGGTATTAAGAAAATTTACATTAAATAATTTAAATACAAGAAAACAAAATATAATTAAGAAGACTTTCCTTGCAGCAGCATCGGATGTATTTGTATAAAATGTCCATACAATGAAAAAGAGCTAGTATAAGCCAGAGATTACACGATATAAATCTTCTGATTAAATCCCCTTTTAAAGGTTTTGACCTAGATTCCTCTCTTCCCAATCAACTACCTGTCTTACTATCCCTTTGCTTAAACTAATTCATAAATAGAATTGAATTTTATTGAATTACAACCAAAATTCACAAAGCCTGATCGGGTCTTAGAAAAAATTACCTATGAAGTGGAAATTTTAAAGTAGATTTTTCAAAACACAAATCAAAACATTTGGTTCATTTTTTATGATCAAAATTCCATTTAATTACGCACGAGGAAGTACGAAACAACGCTTGACAGAGTTTTTTTTAAATAGATATTTAAATAAAACTTTAAACCTCTAAAGGAATTATAACTTATTTCAGCTACCTCAAACCTATTGTTTCCTGCTTAGAATACTATTAATTCCGAAATATGATTGTATATTTTGCACAAAAATATTACTTTATGAGTACAGACATATGAATAAATAATTTTATAGGCCAATACTAATATCCTTTTGTTTTTATTCACCAAACTAATCCCTGATTGATTGATTGATTGAATATTAACGTCGCACTGTTCAGCTACACGAGGGCTTTTGGCGACGGTAACTAATCCCTGAAATAACATTACAAAATTTGAAGTTAGCACATCTATCGTGTGGTCATAAGCACACACCCTTTTTTTTTATACTTTTACTAATTTTCTTGACTAATAATTAAAATATAGGGGCCATTCTAATATAGGGGCCATATTCTTGACTAATAATTAAATTATAAATTCCAGGCGGCGAAAGCCCACGCTACGCCACTGGTTTGAACGCGCCCGACAATCTTTCGTCTGTCGGTGTTGAGTGTGCTCTATGCGGCCGCAGCTTCGAACAGTTCCTGTGACTTGATTGATTGAATATTAACGTCGCACTGGTCAGCTACACGAGGGCTTTTGGCGACGGACCACGTAATTTTGAACCATGGTCAAGTGACGTGGACGACACCTGAGCTGGCACCCCCCTCTCCTAACTACCACACTACACCAACGGGAGGATGTTTCAGCTCTCGACAGATTTAACATGCATCGCTGCCCTACACGTGGGGTCTTTGTGGTACTGGGCTCGAACTCGTGACATGGCAAGCCACGATCCGATACCTATACCACTCGGCTACCGCGGCCACCAGTTCCTGTGACAATTACGTCGCTGCATTTCTGACGTTGAATGATGCATTGATCGTATTGTAAATATGCTTTACGTCTAACAAAAGTATTTCTTACCTCTTATTGTCCCTTTTTTATTCCTTTCGACATGATAGCCTTAATAACCGTGTTTTTTTGCGAATTACTCCAACTGAACGTAGTTTATGACTGCATGTCCTACGGCTATTTTTCGTCCCCAAGCTGCCTACTATCCTCCTTCTGAATATGTCGCTCGAATTCAGCAACACCTTGTGCGTATATACATATAGATATCAGTAGCGCACACAACAATTTTTCAAGGGGGAGGATCAGGGTCGAAAGTCCACCATTTTAGTATTTGTTCCAATACACCACCCAACATATTATTTTGATTTTGTCAATTTTTGGGAACAAAAACAATTCAAAATTAATTGAATAAATAATTACCATTAGTTTATAAAATTAAATATTAACAACAAATACATAGTTCAACTTGACGTAGGATAATAACCAATCGAAAAAAAAATCAAGGGCTATGGGCCCTTGTGCGCGCCACTGATAGATAAATATGTGAGAAAAAAACGTGTCTTGATTTCTTAAAATAAATACGTTAAGTAGGAAGTATAATTTGAACCAATCAATCACAAAATTAATTCTTTTACACGTGATTTTCATGAAATCCAGCACTTTTCAAATTGTTTTAGTCATTAGCTTTTCTCTAAGTAGAAAAATAAATAAATAAGATGTGCAAATCAGAATTCAGTGTTGTTAAAACACACAGTTACAAGTAGTCGTAGTCTTAAGCATAAGAGTTTTTACAAGGCCATTCTCAGTCTTATCAATCAAGGCTCAGAAAGAGAGTAAGTTACGTTTACGTCGCACTATTAAAATACAAGAGGTCTTTTGGCGACGGACCTCATCGTTTTAATCATGGTTAAGTGATGAGGTCACATTTGAGCTGGCATCCCCCTTTCCTGAATTTCACACCACACCGTTTGAGCCTCGACATATTGAACGTGCATAGGTCCCTTCCACACGGCTTGTCTTCAGCGTCACCATGAGGCCGCGGTAGCCGAGTGGTATAGGCATCGGATCGTGGCTCGTGGCTTTGTCACGAGTTCGAGCCCAGTACCACTAAAGACCCGCCGTGTAGGGCAGCGATGCACGCTAAATCTGTCGAGAGCTGAAACGTCCTCCCGTTGGTGTGGTGTGGTAGTTAGGAGAGGGGGGTGCCAGCTCAGGTGTCGTCCACGTCACTTGACCATGGTTCAAAATTACGTGGTCCGTCGCCAAAATCCCTCGTGTAGCTGAACAGTGCGACGTTAATCTTCACTCACTCACTCAGCGTCACCACTAGGCTACCGTGGCCTTGAAGGTCATGTTGAAGCGAATATGAGCATGAGTTCTTCTTACCTACCGTGTAGAGCAGTGATTCCCAAAGTGGTCTATGCCGACCTGCAAGGGATGCAGGTGAGAAACAAAATAATTTGGGGTTGATGAGGGGGTATACAAGAGTGGCTCAAGAAAAGTAGACTAAAAGAAAACTAAATCAAGTGGAAACCAGATTTTACCCATTCAATAGATTTACTAAATGAGTTTAATTTGAAGTTACAAGGTGGCAGAATAAGTTTTATTAAAACAAGAATCACACATCAATCCAGTGCTATACCTGTTATTTATCCCGAATTATGAAATATCTTGAGAAAGTTTTTAATTGCTTTTCCTAATGAGAAAGTTTCAGCGCGGTTGCCTATCTAAAAAAAAAGAGTGCCAATCTAAAAAAGAGAGAAAAGACTGGACACTATACTCAGCAAGGAGCCTCAGTCTAAAAAAGACTGGACACTGCTCACCAAAGAGTTTTAGAGATAAACCTGACAAGATTCACGCCAAATGTTGTAAATTTCTTACTGAAGCACACCAGTTTCATCCCTCTCAATCAAAGCATTTGTTTGCTGCTCAGTTATTTTATTTATTAATTAAATTTTTATTTAATTAACATATATATATATATATATATATATATAATATATATATATATGTTTGTTAATTTTTAATCAATTTACTTCACAACATTTAAAAATTTAAATCGATTAACGTTGTTCTATACCAGCTGTCAAAAAGACATTAAACCAGAAAACATGGCAAGGGGGTCTATGAGACAAAAATGGGTTTGGGAACCTCTGGTGTAGCAGGATTGATGCACTTTAAATATGTCGATGTTCAAAGTTCATTTTCATGTTGGCATGTTGTGGAAGTTTGAAAACTAGAATATCCTTAGTTTTTCATTTATAAAGAGAAAAATAAAACGGAAAAGAAATTGAGTTCTCTTTTTTGAGAAACGATCAGAATTACGCTTACATTTTTAAATGAATTAGTTCAGGTGTTGTTCTCTTCACTTGACCGAGGTCCATCGTCAAATAGCCCTAGCGTAGCTTCAAAGAGAGACTGCAACGAAACTAATCAAAACGAGAATCCATTGCTCCTTCGTTGCATGTCACACAATCTACTGTCAACTGATCTGTGTGCTTATAGATTACAAATAGAGATTGCAATACCGGTATACCGAATATCGGTATTTTGAGTCATAATTTTGTAATACCGGTATTCACAAGTTTAAATATCGGTTTTTCGGTATATACTTGTAAAAATTAGTGGAGTAAATTAGTGAAGTGGAGACAATTTACTTGTGTAAATTGTCTCCGCTATATGTTCAGGGGTCGCCAACCTAGCAAAATTGTATAAGTTTTTGTTTTTATGTCTCCTAAACGTACGAAATTAATTAGATTGTGAATATAAAGTTGCATTGTAACGTCAAGATAAGTGATAAAATATATGAATAATCGAAGGAGGCGGGTCAAGACAATCCTATTACAGCTCAGAGCGATATTTCAAAGGAGCAGGATTCGTCGTCTGATATTCGTATCTGTGAAAACAAGGTTGCAGTTGTGAACAAAGTGCGTAATATTTCAATATTTTTTATATTGGTGTGAGTTTGTTATTTCCATTATATTTGCACATCATACTTGTATTTACATATCATCAAGACTTCAAAAATGAAAATGAAAAGAGACCAACCAATTCAAATTTGAACAAGTTTTTAGTAAATTTTTTAAAATCTTTTACCCATAAACCTTATCCTCATTCAGCAGAATTCAGTACAGTTATTGAAGATGATTATGACACTAATGCGATACTCAAAAGAAATTGTCTCTTGAACAAAAATTAGAAATAGCGATAAGTAAAAAAAATTCAATAAACCAAAATACTATACAGAAATCAGCTGATATCCAAAACCATCCGACGAGAAATCGATTTATTTGAAGATGAGAGATTTAGAGGTGAATACTCGGAAAAAGTATACAGCGTACTGCTAACAATACTACCAACTACCGTAGATGCCGAAAGAGCGTTTTCACCAGCTGGTAATTTGTGCACATAATTACGTTCCAGGCTTAATAACAGTACAATTAATGCATTATGTTTTTTAAGATCACATTTCAAAAATTTGTAGTAGTACCACAGACTAAATAGTGATATTTACACTTTTTTTATGATTTAAATAAATAATCATCCTTTGCTTTTTTGTAATTCTTTATATACTGTTATAAGTTAAAAATTACAAATTAATTTATTGGGATATTTACACTAAAATAAAACTGGCAAATAAAACAACAAACACCTGTATTTTCTTTCTTTTCCTAAAATTTCTACTACCGGTATTAAGATCTAAAAAATACCGAATACCGGTTTTGAATTTTTGGTCCGATATTGCAATCCCTTGTTACAAAACATTTGAATTATTTTTTTCCTCTAACGAATACTCTCTTTACCGTTATATGGATCGCAATCTACTCTTTTTTTGACAGAAGAAAAAAAAAGAAGCATCTGTTCTAAAAATATGGATTCCAGTAAGCCCTTAGATTGGCATCGTGTAACAGAATGAAAGCGAAAAACATACCTAAATTTAGATGCCGTTGGTATCGAATTGCAGGATGAAGATCTTGAAGCACCGCGGAAATCGAATGCCATAATGAAATTCAACCCTCACCCTCTCGTGACCGGTTGGCTTGGGTTAAAGTGGGCGGTTCTTCCGCTTGCTAAAACAAGTATGCGAACAATCAGGCATTGTTATGGACCATGAAATCTTTTGAAGCACAGAGAGCTTCTTAGTACAAAACTGTGTACAAAGAGAATCTGTAATAATAATAATAATGTGTTTGACAGTAAAAAAAATATTTATAAAAAACACACTGGCGTAGAGAATGTTTTTCTTATATTAGCGACAGTTTATTTACAAACAATACAATGAAAATAAAATGATTGGTTTTTTACGAACAAGTGAGTGAGCGAATATTTACGTCGCACTGTTCAGCTACACGTGGGCTTTTGGCGATGGACCTCGTAATTTTGAAACAGGGTCAAGTGACGAGGACAACACCTGAGCTGGCACCCCTCTCTCCTAACTACTTCACCACACCAACGGGAGGATGTTTGAGCTCGACAGATTTAACGTGCATCGCTTCCCTACGCGGCGGGTCTTTAGTCGTACTGGGCTCGAACTTGCGACATGATAGCCACGAGTCCATTACCTTGACCACTAGATTACCGCGGCCCCTTTTACGAACGAGTGAGTTTATATTAACGTCATGTCGTGAATGTATAAAGCAACACGAGGTGACTGACCTCGTCATTTTGAATCTTGGTCAAGCGACGAAGATGACAGAAAAAAATGAAAAGGTCAGCTACCATCTCACATCCCACTTGACGATTTCACAACAAAATATATTTAATTTCTATATACAAAATTTTGCAAATAACAGTTGTCATGAGTTCGATCTTTGTACCGTGGAAGATTCACCGTGCAGAGGAAGCCGATGCACGTTAAATATGTCGAGGTTCAAACGTCCTCCTATTGGTGGGTTGTGGAAATTAAGCAAGGGGGTTGCCAGTTCAGGCGTCGTCCTAGTTACTTGACTGTAGTGTCTGAAACTACTGTTGGTGGTAGATTATGGAATGTTTTTGGCGCAATTCACCGCGCCTACGGAGACGGGTTACTGTTTAAAAAACGGGTTACTGTTAAAAAAAAGGTGATTGACCCTCGAGCAGGATGGTTAGGGGTGAGAGACGGTCCCTTTTTTGGAAGCGAGATTGGTTAGACTTCGAATCGAGTGCGAAGAAAAGCGAGCTAATTTGATTGAGAACCGGCACATAGCGCCTGGTTTGCTGTACCACGCTAGTTTCCTGGGGGGTGTTTTAACACGACGGGCTGTGTTTTGTTTGAGTGTAGTGAGAAATGAGATAATTGTGTTGACTGTTGAGAAGCGTTGAAAAGTAGTTGATTGCGTATGGAGAAGGTTAAAAAGTAATTGAGATACATTACATTGACCATTGTTCAAAATGACAAGGTCTGTCGCTAAAAGACCTCGAGTATAGCTGAATAGTGCGACGTTAATGTTCACTCACTCACCAGAGCTAAAAAAAAACTTTAGTTGGATGAAACATGAGTACATCTACGCATGGCCTTTGATTGGCTAATTCTTCGTGACCGAGTTGAAGAAACATAGATGCGAACTCATGACGGGGCTGCGGTAGCCCAGTCGTCAAGGTATCGGATCATGGCAGGCATGTCATGAGTTCGAGCCGTGGGCCACTAAAGACCCGCCGTGTAGGGCAGTGATGCACGTTAAATCTGTCGAGAGCTCAAACGTCTTCCCGTTGGTGTGGTGTGGTAGTCAGGAGAGGGGGTGCCGGCTCAGGTGTCGTCCTCGTCACTTGACCATGGTTCAAAATAACGAGATCCATTGCCAAAGCCCTTGTGTAGCTGAACACAGTGCGACGTTAATATTCACTCACTCTATAACACATGACTTGCGTTATCTCTGTCGAGTCTTTGGTTCCGGTCCAAGTGCCCCTAAAAATCTACCTTTTAGTGCAGTGATCTTCAAACTGTGTTCTACGGAACCTTCAGATTCCACAAGGCATTCCCAGGGGTTCCACGAGTCGCAATAAAAAATTGAGAAGAAATAAATATGTATGCAAAATGGATTCACGTTCCCTATGAAGTTTAGAGTTACAAGTATCTAAAGCTCATCCACCCAGTTCATTAATACTAAAATTTTATTTACGTATAGTAAAATTATTTTGCAACACTTTTTAAACTTTTATTATAATATAATAAAAGAATATTAAAACACACACACATTTTGTCTTTAAAAATGTATTTCCTACTGGATTGTGAATATTCTATTGTTTACTATCTCGGGTTCCACGAGATAATTTTATACTCGTTGGCACAATATCTCACAAAACTAAATAGTTTACTAATAAAAAATGCACCATTTTGTATTTGTGAAAAAGACACCTATAACGAAGGAGAAGAAGCAATTTATCAACAATATCGTGTTAAAATCTAAATTTAAGCAAAACAACTTCTAAATTTTAGGTTGCAAATTCATGCAAAATGTACGGGATTTCTCACACAGCTATAAACATTTTAATGCCATTCAAAACATTATTGTCGTATCGCGCAATTACTTTCTACCCTTCTCCATATAATCAACTACTTCTCAAATCAATCAATTCAAACCCAATTATCTTGATTATCATTATAATCAAACAAACACAGTCTTCCGTGTTAAAACACTCCCAAGAAACTATTCTTGGTACTGCAAAACCGCGCGCCAGGCGTCGGTTCTCAACGAAGGAATTCAATTTCCTCCACCCCCACCCCCTACCAAAAAAACAGTTCAGCGCTTTGCTCTTAAAAAAACAAAGGACTCCCTCTTCCCTGACCGCCTTGCTCGAGGGCTAAATCACCTTCTCCCCCAAAACACAGTAACCCGCCTCCGTAAACCTGCCGATTCACGCCAACATTCCATAATTCACCGCCAACAGTTGTCCAAACACTACAATTATATTTAGTGAAATATATTTTACAACGTAAAACAAATTAAACTCAGAAATTTGATTGCATTTAATCTACGATAGTCATTAAAAATATTTACTTTTATCCATATTTTTTGTACTGCAACATCTGTGTTTCTGTTAAACATTACACGCTCTCTTTTTGTGCTAATTGGCGCTTTGCGAAGGGTACACCACACGGTTTGGAAATGACTGAAGTGTGATAATACCTAACTGCATAATCTTAAAATCGCATAATTTTCCAAGCCATTTAAGAGAAAAGTAACTCAAATTTTAAAAAGAAATTGAAATCAGCATGGGAAATTAAGATTTAAAGGAAAAACTGTCTTGCTTACTCCAAGAAAGAAAATTTCCTTTGTATCTTACTTAACCAATAGTGTAGCTTGTCCTGAGTGGGCCCTGTATCAAAATTCTTTGTGGGGTCCTTTTTCGAAAATTAAAATCATCTCATTAATAAACACATTATTTACACATGTTGGAGCCCCTGTAACTTAGGGGCCCCGAATCATTGATACGGCGGTAGCTACGTCCCTGATCTTAACCCTCTCGCTGCGTAGTTATTCCATCAAAGTAGGTTCAAAAATTGCGTATTCTTTTATTACGTATTTCAAATCTACATATTAAATGCACATTATAGACTTAAAATATACAAAAAATTTTCGTAAAAGATTTTTTTTAAATATAGAATTAGATCATAAAAATATGAACATAAAAATATAAAAGGAACTGCACGGGTTGTACCGCTAAAGAGTCTTAAAAAATACATATCCTCGGAAATCGCGAGTGGTGAAAACTGCTACATCTACATTGCCCGTGTAAATCGAGAGATGCGCAGTGAGAATGTTAATTTTCTTTTGCTAATTTCAATTTTTTTTTTTTTGGTGATGCAGTGACAATATATAGTCGTCTATGAGAGAAGAGAATTCACTTCACGAACATATCTGAAATTCAAGAGAAAAAGAGCAAAATATGGGTGGCCGCTTAGCTCCACCCTTACGAATGTTGATTTGCTAATTTTGTGGCAAGCTTGTGAAGTCAGACATTGTACAATCGAGCAACAGTTCGAAGGAGGCGTTTGTTGCTCTTTCCGAATTGCACTATGTGGTGAAATCCTGATTTCGGCTGAGATCACTTGACGTACCTAAGCAAACCAAACACTCCCGATGCTTATTAGTTTATACTTTTTTTTACAGTGAACTTGCTCACCAGTCGCTTGGAATGATTCTCATTGCTGTAGCTCATTCTGGAATTCTCGCGCGACGACGCATTTCCTTCTCTCTCTCAAGAGAAATAAATTAGCAGAAAATTGTTTCCATTCTGATTGGATGCAGAGGAGAAGGCGAGACGTTTTCTGAAATGATTTTCATATTCACCAGTTCTAACACACGACTGTCTCGAACACTGGCGTAGCTAGTTAGTTCTGAGTGGGCCCTGTATCAAAATTCCTTCGGATATGAGAGTCCTGTTAATGGTACTGTAGTTACACATGCTGGGGCCCTTGTAGCTTGGGGCCTCGTATTATTGATACGGCGGTAGCTACGCCCCTGGTCTCAAATTCTTTCCAACATCGGACCGACATCAACTAATAACACATAATAACAAAATTCGCATTTTAAAAGAGAGCAAAAGACATAAATAAGCAAGTGAAGAAATTTTCCCCTCTTCAGACCCTTTATTATTATTATTTACCCAACGCCTGCGCTGGAATTCTTGACCATTGGACGCCGAGCCTCCCAGTACCGACTGATGACGTCGTCAGTCGGGTGTTCACCGAGTCTAGTAAATTGGGTCACCATCCCTTCATCAGACCCTTTTAACGAAGTGATTTCTTGACAAATTGGTCTTACTTTTTTAAACTCAAACTCAGTGGCTCAGAGAATGGGATGTCAACTTGGGTGCCGTTCTCGTCACCTGACCAAGGTTCAAAAGGACGAGGTCCATTGATAATACTCGTTAACTAATCATAACATTATTCCAGCGTTTCTCAAACTGTGGGGCGCGCCCCCTAAGGGGGGGCGCAATAACTCTACGAGGGGGCGCGAGCATATTGAAAAGTCGAAAACAAAAGATTATTTTTTTAAAAAAAGCTTTAATTCACTGAAAGTAAACAAATAAAATGCGCTCTGACATAATAAAAAAATACACATTTGCACTGATATATTACACTTATAAATGTGTCAGTGCCACACAATGTATTTTTCAATTAATTTAAAAATACGAAGTTAAGAACAAGTTCAATAATTACCAGTGACCCCATGGGATTGTCAAATGTAAAATTATACACAAAAATTAACACTTATCTTGATAATTTGTACGGTTAATGATTAATCGCTTAACTGCCGATTAAAAAAGTCACGCGATTCCCTCCCCAGTGCCACGTAGGGGATGCATTGGGGGAGAGGAAAGTAATAAAGAAGCAAATAATCTGAAAAAAGTAAATCCTTCGCAAACATTGTCAAGGTCATTTTATTACATTCTAAAGCCTTCCGAATAATTTTATGGATAGCAGTGCACAGAAGAGATCGGAAAGACGTATATACCCGTTTGGGGAAATTAACGCTTTGGTTGTGCGAGACGTTTATATACGCCGGTGGCAATAAATATAGGTTAAAGTCGTATCGAAGTATAGTATTATTGAATTCAATCCATTGTTATTGCTCGAGGGAGGCGCGATGAAAATTAGGATTGAATATTGGGTCGCGAATATTAAAACTTTGAGAAGCGCTGCATTATTCATAAAAATCAATTTGGTTTTGGAGAAAACTACAGTTGCGAGGATGCCATCAACAATTTAATTACTAATATTAAAACTAAAAGGGTGTTCCTGGTGACACAGTTTGAGTCCTTATTGCCTTTAAAAGTACGTTGGACAGTATAAAAAAAATTGACCAATATTATTTCGTATTTTCCACAACTGCAATATCCCGTTTTATTTTCAAAATTTTATTTATTTGTATTTGATTAATCGGTTTGTTGTGTTTTGTAATCCTAATTTTTTGATTAAACATCCAATTAATCAAAGCTGTCCTCCGTCCTTGTGGAACATTTATTTCAATCCAGTCTTAAGCCTTAACTCGGAAAATTTTTTAATTTAAGCTTTTGCAGACGACCTTGCTGTTGTCACTACGGCCCGAAAGGCTTTGGAAATTGAAATCAATTCTCAATTCTTGATCAAATCTCTGATAAATTCAAAAATTTTAAACTTGTTATTTCTCCTGAGAAAGAACTCACTCAGTCGCATTCAGGTGTACAACCCTTGGTGGTATTGTGTTTCGCAGGAAACCTATCTTTAAAATCAATAATGTCTCCATAGAAGTAGTTGAATATTAAATATCTTGGGCTTATTGTTGACAACCAGCTCTCTTGGTTCCCTCATATTAATTTTTTAAGAGAGAATTTATCAATTTAATAAAATTTTGTTTTCCAATTCTAACCTTAAAAATTTTAAATTTTTTTTGTGGTACTTTACTGTGATTGAACTTGTCATTATCTATGGTGCGGGAATTTGGGCTGGGTCACTCCCATCTCGTCATATCCAAAAAACTTAACGCTATTCAAAGAATTTATCTTTTAAAAATAACGAAGGGCACATCACCCACAAACGTCTTACAAATCATATCTGGTACTCCCCCAATTCACCATTCTGTTAATAAAGCTTTTCTTAAATACCAAATCTGGAAACTTAGAAATCCTGAATTTATTTTATTATTGGTTGTCATTCCATTGAAAATTTTATTTCTTTCCACCCTGTGAAAGTTTGTAATATAATTATTAATTTTAGGGGCCTAATGAGTGGGAGGTATACACCGATGGTTCCAAAATTGGGACTGAGACCGAGTTCACGGTGTGCAGTTTTTAATCGGGGGTCCTTTTATGGGACCTATTCTTTTAAATTAAAACTCTTCCATACTGTTTTCCAAGCGGAGCAACTGGATTCTCCGTCCTATGGGCGGTTGCTAAAAACGTTAAAATTAATATTTACTCTGATAGTTAAGCACCCAGGCTTTTCTTCAAAAGTCCTAACAATAAATCTGCCTGTCTTAATTTAATAAAGAATAAGCTCTCTATGTACCGCAACTTTTACAATATTTTCTGGGTTAAGGCTCATAATAATATTTTTTCAATGATATTGCAGATCATTTTTCTACTACTACTAATGGTGTAGAGGTGAGTGTCCCTACCCCTCGCTCTTATGTCATCAATTTCCTTCAAAATAAATTAATTGAGGTTTGGGAGAGTTGGTGGTCAAACTCTAATACTGGCTTAAAATTCAAATCCTTCTTTCCCAATCCCAATTTAGATATAAATCCCCATCCAGTTATGTTACACAATTCTTAACAAACCATGACCCATTTGTTTCTTATTTGCATCGCTTCAAATTAAAAACTACTCCGAATTGCCTTTGTGGATCTGTTGGCGGCGCTGGCCATTATGTATTCGCTTGTCCCCTGAGTAAGGATTTCCATTTGGTCTCTCCATCTCGAAATGCTAAAAAAGCCTGGTTCCCATCTATCTCGTTAGAAATTCTCTCTAAATTAAAATCATGTATTAAAATTGCCTCTACAATACGGGATCAAATTCCTTAGTTGGGATTGGATCGGTACTCTTATGTGGTCACAGGCGGGTTTTTTTTTCTCCCTTCCCCCTCTCCTTTTTTTTTCTTTATTTCTTTCCCAAGTATTTCCTGCCATGTATCTACAAGAACTCTAGAATAATGTATATTAGTTTTCCTCTCTTACCCTTTATGCTCTTTATTATTATTTTCAGTTTTGTATGTGTGTACCTTGCAATAACATATGTATTTCGTTTCATTTTCCTTTAATTTGTAATATGTAAATTCAGTAGCGCACACAGGAATTTTTCAAGGGGGTCCGGGGTCGAAAAGTTCACCAATCTTGTATCATGCTCCTTTTGATTTTGTCGATTTTTGGGAACAAAACACAGTAAAAAACTAATTTTTGAATAATTAGCATTAATTAATAAAATTAATAATTATTAACAATTAATTAAATTTTACGTACTATATACTTAGAATTATAATTAATCAGGAAAAAATCAAGGGCTTTGGGGGGAGGGGGGTTCCGGACCCCTAGGATCCCCCCTTGTGTGCGACACTGTGTAAATTTAATGTGTGCTACCGTATAAAATGTACACAATAATTTTACTCAATAAAGATTGAACGTGGGGTGGTAGTGTTTCCCGGGGGATCGTTTTGTAGCTCTAAACCTTTTTGGGGTGAGCTCGGTTCCTTTGGGCATTCCGCCGATAGCTCTAGTGTTGCATTATAGTGTGCGCAGCGTTAATATTACTCTCTCTCTCTTTCCAGTAAAAAGCTCGTTTTTCCGTGCTTTTTCCCACTAAAAACTGTGAAAGTAATGAACATGCGTTCCTTTAGAAGGCTAACAAAGATTACAAACGGGGAAGGGGGGGCAGCAAGTTCTTCTGGACTTGGGTTCCATTATTGGTTTCGGTTCTTAAAGATGATTGGGGGAAGAGCGCCGGACTGTGTTCCTTCCAACGACCCGAGGATCGGAAGTGGCCCTAATCTTATCACTCGATGAAAGATCAGCGCCTTGAGCGGTGCGCTCGATGTTCCGCATCTGTTGGGTTTCGTGGAGAGGGGGGAAGCACCCCCTTAAAGGTGAGGTTTGTCTCCAGAGACGAGGCACCTGCTGCGGAAACCACCTGTTCGATCGGATGATGCCTCCCACCATCTGCCGTTTGCTTCCTAAGCAACGTGCTTTTATTATTTCGCGCTTTTCCTTAAACGCATAAAACGGTTGTTTGCAATGTCTTCATGAGATTTTCAAGAACAGGGCACGGGATCAACACGTGGTAGTAGTGCACACAGGAATTTTTCGACGGGGGTCCGGGGTCGAAAGTTCACCATTCTTGTATCATGCTCCTTTTGATTTTGTCGATTTTCGGGAACAAAACACAATAAAAAACTAATTTTTGAATAAATAATTAGGATTAATTAATAAAATTAATCATTAATAACAAATACTTAATTAAATTTTACGTACTATATACTTAGAATTATATTCAATCGGAAAAAAAATCAAGGGCTTTGGGGGGGTCCGGACTCCGAGGACCCCCGCCCCCCTTGTGTGTGCCACTGACACGTGGAGATAAAAAAAGTGCTCAAATATCAACCCTTTACCGTGTGTGCTCGAGTTAATTCGAGTGCGCTAAACAGGTCAAACTGAGCACACTATAATATAAAGGAGCGCAGTCTACACTCGACAGACTGATCTCAATTCGTCATAGTTATTTCGTATATTTAGATAAAGAGAGACAAATGTTTCTTATATTTTATGATTGAGTCGTGAAATACCAAATATTTGTATCAAATATTTATAAAAAATAATATAATTTTTTTTTAAAGTCAATTCTCTCTCTCTCCTACTTTGAATGGATGAATGGAAAGTATTTCTATTAACAATTGAAAATTCGAATATATATACATATAGAGACAGAGTGAACTCATAGTAGGAATTGAAAAAATAGCATGATTTGCCTGCATTGTTGTAACAATGCACAACCGGTTTGGCTGAGAAGCAGGTTTTCGACGCCGACTTTTGTCTTTATTTTAACAACTACATTGTTACAACAATAAAGACGAATCTAAGTTGGTGTCAGAAACCGGTAACTAATTTCATTAGATTTAATTAATGAATTAATATGTGAAAAAAATTTATTAGCTTCAAGTGTCATCCACTACAAGTTTTAAAAAAAATTATTTTAACTTGATTGGATGAATAGAAAGTATTTTATGAACGACTGAAAATTTGAAGATAAATAAATATGTAAATATTGAAAGAGAGTGAGCTAATAGTAGGAATTGAAAAATGGAGAGATGAAAGGAAAATTGTATTTCTCAGAAGCAAATTAGAGCAAGAGCTTATACATAATGATACAAATATGAAAAAAAATCGGGTAGACTAAAGTGTTAGGAATTCTACGATTCACGGTACGTCATTTTCCCAGTTTTGTTCCACCAACGCCAAAAAAAGAAGCTCCCACAAGATACTGTGCTGCGCGTCATGCTAAAAGGGATGGCAAAGAAAAAAGCAAAGAAAAGAGCAATAATTGCAATGTTGGTTCCAAATAGATCACACAAAAGAAAATTTTTAGTTTTTTAAATAAATGCTATTATTATTATTTCTGTTGAAAAAAGATAAATAAATGATTTTACTGATAAAAATATATTGTTTTTTTTCGAACCGCTATTGGGAAAGAAAGATAACACAAGTCGATATACTTGCAAGAGTGCAATATATATTCGGCTCTTATCTGCAATTTGAATCAAAATCTAAAATTGAAATAAATATTTTGATCAATTTTATATATTTTTTTAATTTTTGGCCAAACCAAGGTTTCATAATGTGTCTTCTTTTAAAAAAAATATTTGCCGTTTTTTTTTTCTATTTAAAAAAATGCGTGTACGTTAAGAAGGTTAATATATTACATTCCAATTTCTTAATCTATTCAAATCTTAGAACCTGTGTCGGCACTAATTGGGCGCGTTCGTTGACGTGCTTTTCATCATTCAGTTAAATTATTAAGTATAATTCGTAAAATGTTAAAAAGGAAAATATAGATCTCATGACTACTTTAATTTTAATACTCTTTAAATAACATACATTAATCAATTCCTACTGTTAATTCACACTCTCCTTATATATATATATATAAATATATATATATATATATATATATATATATATATATATATATATATATATATATATATATATATATAGTTTAAATTTTCAATCGTTCATAAAATACTTTTTTTATCCCTCCACTCAAGTTTAAATATATTTTTTTGAACTTGTAGTGGAGGACACTTGATGTTAATATAGTTTTTTCAAATATTAATTCATTAATTAAGTGTAATTAATGAAGGAATAGTAACAAACAAAAATAACACCCTATAAAAAAAGAAAATGGCTCGCTGTGTTTCTGTAGCGCATATGGATAGTGCGTTGGACTTCTAATCCCAAGATCGTGGGATCAAATCCTACCTGGGGATGATTTAATTTCTGAGAATGAGATTTCAGAATTAATAAATAGTAACAAACAAAAATAATAGTCCAGCACCCTATATAGAAAGGAAAATCGCTTTCTATTTTGCTCCTTGATATTGCGATACTTTCATATGTATATACATATTTGTATTAATTGTAATTATTTAATCAAAAGGAAGTAAAATAAATTTTTTCTTTGTGGATCTAAGTAGGAATTGACCTTAAAAATGTATATATTACTTGTTTTTCACAGTAGTATTATAAATATATAACAGTTTCGTGATGACTGATTATTTATTAACATCAACCTGGAAAGCAATTAGAGAACTATTGGCAACTGACCTCGTCATTTTCAACCATGATGAAGTGACGAGGATAACATTTTAGTTGGAAATCTCTCTCCTTGTTACCACACCAACGGGAGGACATTGAGCATCGATGAATTTAATGTGCATCGGCCCCCTCTACACAGTAGCTCTTCAGTGGCACCAGGACTCGAATCCTTGAAACTTCGGCCACGAGTTCGTGACCATAACCACTAGGATACCACGGCCACTTCATAGGGAGAGGTTCTAGGGGAAAAGCCCCGAAATTGAAAGATATTCACATTTCGAAAACGGACGCAGGCACGGGATCTGAAGGGGGAGAGAATATGGAATCACAGGAAAGTGGGGATCACCGAAATGTAAAGAATTCTTCTTGCGATAGAGTTGGAAGAATCTCTTTTCAATACGTTTTTTCACTTTTCTCAGTGGCGCAACAGCCCATAGCCTATTTTGTCCAACTTAGCATGCGTGACCTTGGGCCCTGAGGTGCATGAGAAGATGTTCCGGTCAGATGGTCAGTCTGACGAGAAACTGCAGTGTTAAGTTCCCAAGCAAGCTTGGTATTCATTTATCCACCCTCTGAAGGGAAAAAAGGCTGTGTCGACCTTGCCCAGCCCAGGGTTTGAACCTCGGACGTGTGGTGCGGAAGCGCGACGCATTAACCCCTCAGCCTCTGGGCATAACTGGACGTTGATCAGTAATAGTAAAACCGTACAGAAAATTTAGCAAACAAATGAGATTTTTGCTTGTATCGGGATGTTCGGAAAGTAATTTCGGTTTTTTTTTTAATGAAAATGAAAGATAATTATCTTATAGCGAAAATTTTTGATGTGTAACATCTTTCCTCTCGGTTGCTGGATATTTGTCGGAGTGATTTCATGAAAAGGGATGGATGGGGTAATAGGAAGTGACGTAAGCGCGCTATTTGATTTGATCAATGATAGCGCGTGGTGTTGTCTCTTCGCTACCCTCGCATTCTTCAAACTCATCCTAAAAGCTTACTTTACATCTTTCCACGAGCCCTCGTCGTCTAGTGGTTAGAGAAGCTGACTTGAAATGAATTGTCCTGGGTTCTATTCCCGGAGCTTGCTGCTTTCAAATTCGCTTTAATTTGCTTCGAAAATTATTTCTCTTGATCGAATTTTAATTTCCACGTTCTTTCCTGTTTTTTTCTTTTTGTATTTTATTTTTTAGTGGCACATTCAAAACATTGATTTAGCTGTTGTAAATTCTTGGTTTCTGTGCAAACAAGATGCAATATTAGATAAAATTCCTCAAAAAATCATAATGGATGGCTTAAAATTTAAGTTGGAGATTGTTGAAGCATTATGAGCCTCTCCACCTACAAATAAAATAATTTTAGCTGATGAAGACAACAGTGTTGTAATTCCACTCGCAAAAAGATTGAAGTGTTATAACCCACCTGCTACACATGTCACGGCTTTTATCCTGGCCATTCCAGGATTAATTATACATCAATAATTTCTTTATTTGTAACAAGTTTATTTGAATTAAGATTATTTCTTTTATCAACTTAGAGCTAAAAATGTATAACTCGTAAAATTACATAGATGACCTGTTTCACAGATAACGCTTAACCCGCACGATCGTGCGGGTACCGTCTATGTTCCAGGGGGAGGGGAGTGGGAATTTTTTTAGTATTTTCCCCTGTGTCATTGGGGTCCATATAGTATTAATAACCAGAAGAATTTAATATTTAAAGATAAAAATAATTCGGGTCTTAAAGGGATATACCGAAGGTGTGTGGTTCTGCTCTTTTAAAAAAATATATATCACTCGCTTCCCATGATTTTGAGTGGTGATTTTAACTTTAGCAGCAGTTTGCCAAAAGCTGAGCCCCCCCCATAGCTTTTTGGTATCATGAACTCAAGCACGAAATGAACACAAATAAAAATGTTTCGACTACTAACAGTGGTACTGTTATTGATGCTGTTTTTCAACGGTTTTTAAATACTTTGAAATCATAAGAATTTGTATCATACTTTAGTTTGTCTCACCACTCTTCTTCAAATTGAATAGGAATAATTATTTTTGATAAAAAATTGCATTTTACTCCTTGTGTTAATTAAATAAAATTTTCATTAAATATATAGCTATTCTCGATAGAAAATTATTTCCAATCATATTCAATTCATTTTTTTCAGGATATAAGTTACTATTGCTTATTTACCACGACAACATGTCAGATGTTGCACATCATATGCGACTATTGTAAGGCTCGTTTCTTTTTATTGAATTATATATTGTCCATTCTAGTCCAATACCTTTCGCCATCTTTCTGGCAGTAGCAGGATTCCACGTTCAAAAATTTTTTGTTCTTTGCAAACAATTAACTGATCCAGATGATTTTTGACCTCATTTTTAGATGGATTATATCGTATAAAAATTTTCTTAATTACCGGAACAAATAATAATCAGAAGGTGCCAGATCTGGCGAATAAAGTGGGTATGGCAGTATATTCCATTCAAGCTGTAAAAACTCTTGGCGAGTTACCAAACTTGTGTGAGGTCTCGCATCATCTTGGCGGAACATTAGACCTTTTCTATAGATCAATTCTGGCCTTTTCTGTTTAAGTGAATCATTCTGTTTTTCTAGCTAGAATTAATCGTTGTGTTGTTCTGTAGAAGCTAAAAAAAGGATTTATTTATAATCCCACCAAACAAATAGCATCACTGTTTTTTTTAAGGAATATCGGCTTTCGAAGTGCTTTGAGTCGGTTCATCTTTTTTGCTCCATGACTTCTTGCGCTTAACATTGTTATGGACAATTCATTTCTCGTCCACGGTGATGATGCATTTCGAAAATAGATCCTCTTCTTGACGTTTGAGAAGCGAATCACAGACATCAACACGAATACACAAATTTCTTTCAGTAAGAACCTAAGGAACCCATATGACCTTGTGAAATGAGCTAGGCGTTTCAAATAACCACGAACGGTGGTATTTGATGAATTTAAATATTTAACGATCTAACGAGTGGTTATTCGCCGGTTTGCAACCATTAATGCCTTTGATGTGTGTCTTCATCAGCTTCAACTGGACATCCAGAATGTGGAGCACCTTCAACATCAAAATTGCCGGACAAACCAGTTTTGGCACAGGCGTTCTCTCTCTCTCTCTCTCTGTAAATAAATCTTCCCCATATACACACAGGATAATTTTGTTCTTGTTGGAACAGCCTTTTTACTTTTTCGACAGAAAAAAAATAAATAGGGCAAAAAAATGCTACTTTTCCAATTTTGATAGGGCACCAACCCAAATTACTGCTACAGAACTTCTTCGCAAGAATGCCTATTTATATCAACTGTCAAAATATATTATGGCAATGCGGCTGAATTTGCAGTTGAAGGAATACGAAAATATATGAAATCAAATTTAATCAAAATTATATATATATATATATATATATATATAAAGGTTCTTTTGTATAAAAGTCTTTTAAGACCAGTATTAACTTATGCATGTGAATTTGATCCATGTCTCGAATAGATGAGAACATGATAAGTATCTACGAAAGGAAGCTTTTAAAATTCATTTCTGGGGAAATTCAGGAAAATGGGACACGGCGAAGATTAAATTTAGAGCTCTATTGATCACATAAAGAATCTTCTATAGTTATTAACTTCATCAAAATATAACGAATTAAACGGGAAGGTCACGTTATCAGACTAAACGAAGACCGCACCACGAAAAAAGTCTTCAATGCTTAACCAATTGGCACACGATGAAAGGGCAGGCCAAATCTTAGATGGACTGATGACCTAGAAAAAGATCTTCTAGTTTTGAGAAATAGGAACGAGAGAACACTAGCAGGAAGAAGACTAGCCTGTAAAAGGCTTCTTGAGAAGGCCAAGACCCACTCTGGGCTGTCGTGCCACTGAGGAAAGAAGGAAGGAATGCGGCCAAAGTGTAAAATTGGTTGTGAAAAGTGGAATCAAGGGACACTTGTTGGGAGGAAACGAAACTCCGAAAAATCCACTGTTATTGCATTCACCACATGAGCAGTGGTACTCCACCTGCGACCCACCGGGCCTTTTTAAGGGGGCTGGTCAGGGTCCATTGCTCTGAGAAATTCATTTATTTATGAACATTTGGTGGGAAATTCTTTGTTAAGAAATCAAATATATAAATTTTGCTGACGATGTCGTTGTAGGTGCGAATTGATATTTTTTTCTGATTAGTGATAACTGGCAACAGTGAAATTGCGACCATTTTACGGGTGGCACTATTTCTTAATTATTTTACATATCTTACAAGCGAAAAATATTCGAAGAAAGTAGGTTGTTTCAAGACGATCGGGAAGTTGACTATTTTGTAGTGAAGAACAAACATGGACTAGTAATTTTTTGATTTGTCACGAAAGTGAACTTAAAAAATACCAATAAAGAGGAATCATTCAATGACACTTTTCCTGGAACATTTCTTTCAAGAGGTGTGATAAGTAGGCTTTCTTGAATAATCTTTACAGCAGCAAAAAAGTAATTTGTAAATAAAAGTAATTTGTAAAATAAAGAATGTAAAAAATAATAATTAAAAAATTCAAAATAGGAGTTTTAATATTTTGATCAATTTTCCACATTTTAAATCTTGATCTTAAGGCCTCCCCCCCTCCATTAATCTTCATGTTGCCTCCCGCGTGAAATAGCCATATCTGTATGCGGTCCGCACGAAATAGCTAACATATGTAAAGGTTGAGTCCCCTGCATATGAGTGTGTGTCTATTCAACTTTATTTTCAGGTATTGTTTGGGGATAGAAAGAGCGAAAGGAAGAGTGGTCTTTGCCTTGGATTGCAGAGTCGCCCACGGGTTGAACCCACGGACGCTATGAGTCGGCGTCGCCCACCTGATCGGCCCACGGGAAGCTTTCACCTCGAACCTACGTGCAGGAGAAAGTGGTTAACAGGCGATGTGCTCAATAGGCTGTTTTCCGACACAATTCACTCTAATTACCTTTCTTCTTTCCCCATCTCGCGGCAGATGTTTCACTCATTGGTGAGTTAAGTGTTGGTTTTTTTGCTGTTACGGGCTCAAACAATACAAGTATATTGCAATAAGAAAAACTGATTCTAAATTTATGTTTATAATTTGCTTTTTCGATATTGAAAAGGTTTTTAACGCTGAAACGTGTTTCAACAAAGAAATGTTGTAAATGGGGTTTAAACAATGTCGAATCCTTTATCTACCGCATTATTATTTACTACAGTTTTTTTTCATGCAATTTTTTTTTTTTTTTTTTTTTTTTTTTTTTTGTGAATTACTACATTGAAAATTTAGGAATATACATAAAAAATACCCAAATTTGGGATATTTAATTAGTTAGAGCTAGTTAACTAATTAAAGATATTCAATTGTAGAATTAATTATACGCACTCTGTTTACTTAAAATAAATAGTCATGTCGTTTTCTATGGTCTTCATTAACATACAAAAAAATAAGACACCTTTTGACATTGTCATTTTTGTTCCGAAAAAATAATTAATCTTTACAATCCAATGAAATCTGAAAGCTTGACATCTTTGGGAAATGGAACGCGAAATGTTCCTCCATCCCACATCTAAATATATTTGAGCCTTGAAGTGGAGAGGAGGGAGGATGTTTGAGCTCTCGACAGTTTTAACGTGCATCGCGCCCCTACACGGCGGGTCTTTAGTGGAACTGGGCTCGAACTCGTGACAAGCCAGCCACGATCCGATATCTTGACCACTAAGCTACCGCGGCTACACTAGATGGTAGAACGTCCACGTTTTGCAACATTCTCGGTCAAAATGGCTTCAACGCAAGAACAAGCGGAAGTTCTTATCGAATTTAAATCTGCAACACATGTACAGTGTAAATTTAGGACTACCAATAAACGAAGACCACCTTAAAGATCCACAATGTATAAGGGAAAGATTTATGGTGATTGAAAGCGATTGTAAAACAAAAATCTGGTCTTCCTAGTAGAAGTTAAGATGACGTTATGCGTTGCACGCAACTAATGGAGCGCAAATTGAAATCTTGCAATAAAATATTAAATTATAGTTTTATAAAACTAAGAAACACGCTTTTGTAGTTAATCGATCTAAGAAGCAAAAAATAATTCTTAATATTAGAAAAAAATTATTAACGAGAAAATTAATGTGTCTTTGGGGTAAAAATGTGGGTCTCTGCTTTGTATTACGTTTTTACACTCACTCTGCATTGCGGAATAGAACTGGTAAGAAAATCAGCAATTGATGTCGAGTGTTCCACCCCCCTTTCATTACAATGTCATTAATTTTTTTTTGTTAATCATTTTACTCTCATACTAAGATTTTATTATTTTTTGCTTTTTAGATCGATTAACTATAAAAGCGTGTCTTTTAAAACTGTAATTTATTTTTCATTTTTTAGTTCGATCTACAATATAAAAGCGTGATTTTTTTAGTTTTTTAAACTATCATTTATTTGTTGATGAATTAATATTTTTCTTTTGTTATGTATTTGTATTAACTATGCGCGTTTAAACTTTAGGGTTGTAACTTAATTTTTTTTTGAGACGCCAAATCTGGAAATGGGAAATCGTTAATCCGGATGATCCTGATCAGGACAATGAAGGGGGGGTCGAGGATCGAAAGTCCACCATTCACGTATCATGCTCCAATACATCACCCAGCATATTCTTTTGATTTTGTCGACTGGAACAAAAACAGTAAAAAATTAATTAATAATTACTACTAGTTATTGAATAAATAATTATCAGTAATTAATAGAAATAATTATTAATTACAACTACTTAATTAAATTTTACGTACTATATACATAGAATTATAATTAATCAGGAAAAAATCAAGGGCTATGGGGGGGGGGTCTGGACCCAAAGAACCCTCCCTTGTCGGGGCCACTGATCTGATCTATTAAAGTGGGTAAAAGTCGAGTTCAAAGATTCCCTGTTACATACAGGTGAAGCTAATAAAAGCATGTTAAGAAAAAACCCTGATATTTTCTCAATGGAACGTAAAAAACGGCAAATGAATATATTTGTTAATATGTATTTAATTGAGAATGAGGGTTGCACTCTCTTCGGACATCCGGTGGTAATAAAAATAACTCCGGTAAAAATCTTTTTAAACATTAACTACAAGAAACTATTTAAAAATCTGTTAAACGCGCGCGACGAAATTTCTTAAGCAATTAAAACCAATAAATTACAATTATTTAACAAGAAAGTGTCTGAAATGCATAATTTTCAAACAATAATAATAAATAAAACACCTTGAAGAGAGTGTGTTTTTATTATAGTCAAACTATAAATTTTATTAAAATCCACGTATAAATTATTACAAATTCAAAGATGTAAGACTTATAATTGGCTAGAAATTCTATATCAACATTAAAATCAGGGCCGCGGTAGTCTGGTGATCAAGGTATCGGATCGTGGATGGCTTGTCACGAGTTCGAGCCCAGCACCACTAAAGACCCACCTTGTAGGGGAGCGATGCACGTTAAATCTGTCGAGAGCTCAAACGTCCTCCCGTTGGTAAGGTGTGGTAGCTAGGAGAAGGTGGTACCAGCTCAGGTGACGTCCACGTCACTTGACCATAGCTCAAAATGACGAGGTCCGTCGCCAAAAGCCTTTGTGTATCTGAACAGTGCAACTTTCTCTCACTCACTCACTCACTCCCCCGGAGGAAATGCACTCTAAGACGCGATAAATATTCCCTAGTGTCTTTTGCGACACTTTCACTAAATATAGGTGCAGTGAGTGAGAGAATATTAACGTCGCACTCTTCAAAGAACCTCTTTATTTTGAAACAGGGTCATAATGAGGATGACACCTGCGCTGTCACCCCACTCTTCTAGCTTTCACACCACGCCAGCGTGAGGGTTTGAATTCTTCAGCAACTTATCTAACGAGCATCAGCTTCTATGTACGGCATCAGGACTAGAGCTAACCACTGGACAACGCCGGGTTCAAGTCCATAACTACGACTGCTGGTCTATCAAGGCCACTTAGTTTTATAAGTATAAAGTTACCTTCGTGGAGTTTTGTGTTTTTGAAATCAGTAGAATTCAGGTTAAGAAATTTTTCTCGTGCTTCTGTTTCATTTTTTTTTAAAGTTCACAAATATTTTACATTCCATTCTACTTTTTTATTTCAGTTCAGTTCTGGTTCTGTGGGATATGGCGCAGCAAAAGCTGGTATCCCCTTTGCTATTTAATTTCCTGTGGAATCTCAAAATAAAATCAGGCAGAATACATTTGGATAAACAATTAACAATCACAGGAATTAGAATTGATCTCGAGTTTCTTATTTGTACCAATATTTCATCATACAATTCCCTTAAAGCAGACATATTTTATTTGGCAGGAAATTCAATAAACGGTTAGTATGCGCTGCAACTAAAATTTATCGTATTTTGTTGCTGTTGTAAAGATTTCTGTAAGAAAGCAAATTGATCTCGTCTTGAAAAAGATCCTCATGAGAAAGATCCATTGAAAAATCTGTGCTTGGTGGTATTGGGACGGGTAGTGGCGCTCACAGAAATTTTTCAGTGGGGGGAGGGGATCCAGGGTCAAAAGTCCACCATTATGTAAGACTGAGAATAGCAGAAATGCTACACCGTGACTGCATCCAGACAAATGTGAAGAACACACATAGTTTTATGATTTTGTCATGCATATCAGCAGATGGTATCAGTCACCTTCATATCAATGATGGGACACTTAATGTCATAAAATACAATGACACCATTCTAGAACCCAAACTTCTGCCTTTCATCAGGGATATATTTACCAACAATGCATCATTTATTATTCAGCAAGATTTTGCTCCTTGTCACACAGTAAAGTAATTGAAAGATTGGTACCATTCTGAGATCATTGAGTTGTTGTCTTGGCCAGGAAATTGTCCAGACCTCAATACTATCGAAAACGTGTGGCACCGTTTGAAAACTCTTGTCCGAATGAACCACTCATGAAATAAAAATGAACTAATTGAAGATATAATTGTTTCCTGTCGTGTAATAACGAAGGAAGAGCTTCAAGCTATTTTTAGCTCAATGAAACATTGATGTGAAGTTGTAATAAAGAATAAAGACAACTTCACTAATATCTGATAACTCACTGCTATCATCAGTATTTAATGTGTATATCGACAGTTATTACAGCATAACTTTTTATTCATTACAAATATTTGAATTTTGTTTTTTGTATTGAATTTAGTATTAAATTCCCTTTAAAGTGACATAAAATACTTGGCATTTTGTGCTACGTAAAATTTTCTATAAGCATACAAACTTAAAAAACCTAACAGTTTAAAAAAGTGTCCCCAATTTTGGCCACCACTGTATTGTAATCAATCGGAAAAAAATCAAGAGCTTAGGGAGGGTCCGGACACGGGACCCCTCCCCCTAGTATGTGTAACTAGTGACAGGCAAAATTATATTTTTTAAATATGACGTTCTCACGACAAATCAAGCAAATTGTTGACCCATGTTTGATTTTCTCTACGAAATAGTCAAGATCTCAATTGTCTCGAAACAGTATATATTCTTTAGATATTTTTTAATTAGAAGATATGAGGGTTAATTATAAATTAGTTTCACCAATAAAATGATCCCACTCCACCGTGTTATTTGTTATCACAAACCATTGCAATTACAAAAAAAAAGTTACCTCGCATTTGTATTACATCAATAGCAAAATTGATATATTTTATTGCTTAATTGATATAATTTCTGTTAAATTTTCAATACATTTTTCTTAAATAATTCAATTTGTTAGTGCAACGGACCCTGACCGAGGCACTCAGAAAAATTCTGTGGGCCTCAGGCTGACTGATTGAGTGAATATTAACGTCGTACTGTTCAGCTACACGAGGGCTTCTGGCTCTTCATTTTGAACCATGGCCAAGTGACGAGGACCCCTACACGGCGAGTCTTGAATGGTACTGGGCTCGAACTCGTGACAAGCCAGCAACCGCAGGTTGAATATCTTTGCTTTAGACTATGGATGTTTTGTTTTACGTTAGTTATCAAAAGAAATATTTGCGTAATTTCGTTAAATACATGTGCTCCCTTGATTTTTTTAGCAGTGTATAGTTAAAAACTATTGGGATTTTAAAAGATAAATTTAGGAGAGAGAGAGAGACTTTAGTTAACGCAGCACTATAAAGCAATACGAAGACTATTAGCGACGGGCCTCGTCATTTTGAGCCGCTGCCAATTGACAAAATACCACATCCCACCAACGGCAGGACATTGAACCACAACATATTTAACGATTATCAGCCCCCTCTACACACTGGGCCTTTAGTGGTACCGGGACTCTAACCCATGACATTCCGGTCACGAGTTCATGACCGCAAATAAGCTACCGCGGACACACACATAGCTGCAGGGAAGAGAACAAAAAGAAAGTCTTTGGAGTGAAGGGATCATCCCCACCCTATTCTTTCATCGGATATTATCCTCTATTTATTCTTAATAACAAGCAATCATCACAACTAAATTATTAATCAGACACATAGCATGTGGTAAATAGTTTAATTAAAAAAAATTTAAGTTGTCAACATTTTTTTAAAAGAAAAATAAGTAGTTTTATTAAAATTCATGAACTTAGCTTCTTTATGAGAAAGGATTACAATAATTAATACTTTTATGAAAAAAATAATTCTGCGTAAAAATACATGTTTATTATTATTATTATTATTCCTCTCAGTTTGAAAACATTAGAAATTGTTTGTTTACCTGATGTAACACTTTAAAAGACATTTTATTCAGGGAAATAAAAATACAGTCGGACCTCTATACAACGAAACCGCTAAATCCCGAAAAAAAGTTCCTACTATAGAGGTTCATCTTTCAATATACTTTATAAACCACAAAAAACACATTTTAAATTCATAAACACTATACATTAAAAAAAGCAATTATCCCTCTTTTTAAATTAATATATGTTTATTTTATATATCTTACCCATAAAAAACAACTTTAAGGACAGCTAGAAAAAAGAATGTCGAAGAATATACTGTATTTTCAATGTTAAGAAAATAATTTTATATTAAAATTAATGAATTTTAAGGACATTTTCTAATTTAAAGCATATCAAACATACATCCTTTTTATAACTACATCACGGGGACACTTCACAACTCCACTGAATGTGAAAGGGGATAGCGAAGATACTTCGAGGGAGCTGGACAATGAGGTTAAAGGTTGCATTTCTTGGATGAAACGTCCAGAACTCTCACCGATATAGGATCTGATAAAACCAGTTCAGTGTTTATGACCACCCTAAAATGTGTTAAACAGGGAAAAACTTGAAATGTTCAGAAATAGAGAGAAAAAAAATTGAATCACAAAAGAAAAAGTTTGTTACATAGAAAACGCACCTCGTTATTGGGAGGCTATTTTACGAAGGAAATCTTAAAATGTTCTTCGTTCCAGAAAAAAGTTCGCTATAGAGAAAAATTCGCAATATAGAGGTTCGTTACATGGAGGTTCCACTGTATTTTCCTCTGCAGATTTATCTTCGTCCAATGTACGAGATCCTAAGCTAAACGCGGAGCACATTTTCAGACAGGAAAATGCCTCAATTTTTATGAAAATTTACAATGTTGCAAGCTATATATTTGTTTACAATATTTCGTTGTTAATACTTCAAAATATTCCATAAATAATTATTTTTCCGTTTTAACACGTAAAGGGATAGGTCATTTGGCATTACGGTATAGGAGAAAAAATGTGAAACATATTTTATACTAAAAAAATGGATCAAATCAGATAAATATGAGAAGTATGACCGGAGCTCTGTAATCCTGAATATGCGATTAATCTTTTATGTTTGAAAAAATATTCCCAATGCGGCTCCTTGACCAAAGGCAGTCCTAAGGGAGTGCAGACTTATGGACCTGGGACAGGAGCCGGCAAACCGCGGCTCTTTGCATAGATCAGTGGACCCCCAAAGGTCACCGATATTATTCAGGGGGGCCGTGGAAAATTAAAATTGATTTGGAGGTCCCTGAATAACGTTAGGGGGTCCGCTCAAGGCTTAATGTCAAATAAAGAAAATTTGATTTTTTAAAATTTTTATCAAAATTTAAATAAATAACAATAATTCACTTGGATATTTCCGACTGAGGGTTGTGCCCTTTTACGCGTAAACTAACTCAGATCACTAACACAGAAGAATCCATACTAATGCAGGGGAGCATCTTGTCGAAATACCCGCAAATGTGCTACTTAAACCAATGTTTAAACAAGGATACCACAAATTCTGGATACAAAAACAGATCCCAATTTCATATTCTGCATTATGGGTTCTTGTACCGAAGCTGTTGACCCCTTTCCTGTCTTCCAATTGGCTAGAACGTAGATTCAGTGCCGTAAAAAACTTCACACACACAAAAAAAAGGACAAAAACTAGTGTTCGTGGGGATTTGCAGTTGCAACTCACAAACATTGAGACACTCATAACATCAAGGTAACACACTCACAAAATACACTCATAACATCAAGATCATCCAATTCATTAATTTCTTTAATATTATTTTAAACAAAAGTTGTAATTTCAATAAATATTCTTCAACAAAATGTTTTTTAAAATTTGTAATTTTTATATTATGCATTTATGTAGCTTTTTCCCTTGGGGAAGTTTTGACTTTAAAAAGGGGTCCATGGGTTAAAAAAGTTTGGGAGCCACTGGTGTAGAGGGTGGCTGCTCTTCTGACTTCCGGCTGTATGAAGTATTAAAAAATAATTACATCTAACTAAACATTCCTTCTCTTCTATAATTATCTATTGAAAAGATTTATGTTATTTGTGGATATAATTAATCATTTGGCTGGCTTATATATTAAATTGTTCTTCATTAGTAAAGTTTAATGGGAATCAGTGAAAATATTATTTCAAAAGCAGTAATTTATTCGTAGAAAGGCCATCGTGAGAAGACACTCCTCTTGGTGATGTCCAGCAACATTATCTTATTTGCAGACAGGATTTAGGGAGCACTTTTCAGCGAGATCAAGACATACACATCCCCCTCCAACAGAACTGACGAAAACACATTTCGTATATATTTTGTGTCATAAATAAAGATTAATAAAAAGACAGCTGTGATGAATTTACATATATAGGAAAAATCAAAATCAATTTTAGTTATTAGTGTAAACATGAAACTTCCCGCTCCATGCAGTATGGTGGTTGTGTCACTCGGCTCGTAATAGAGTGGGCTCGGGTTCGAATCCCGAATAAGGCAGGGAAAGAAGGAAAAGAAGACGGACTTTCGCATGAAATGGATTCCCATCAAGAAGGGAAAGCAATGCACCTGTTCTATACTTGAATCATCATATGTATAGTGAAATCTATGATCTCCTGTGATTTTACTGTATGTTTCTGTTCATCTATTTCTCGTCTTTCATATGTATACCGGTATTAAACACACAACAATATGAAAATTCAGAATAATGTTCTAGTGGTATTATTGGTAGGAACATTTTTTTCACGACGCTTCAAAACTTAATTTCCTAATATTATGATATTTTGATGATTGCTCTTGAGTGAGTGAGTGAATATTAACGTCTCACTGTTCAGCTACACAAAGGCTTTTGGTGACGGTCCTCGTCCTTTTGAACCATGGTCAAGTGACGAGGATGACACCTAAGCTGGAAACCCCTCTCCTAACTATCACACCACACCGATGGAGGACGTCTCGATAGATTTAACGTGCATATCTCCCCCTAATCGGTGGGTCTTTAGTGGTACTGGGCTCGAACTCATGACATGCCTGCTATGATCTGATACCTTGACCACTGGGCTACCACAGTCTCATGGTTGTTCTTGAACTAAAACGTAAACAAGTATATTATCTAAAGATTTTTTTAATGTACCATGTTTTTATAACGGACTAAAAAGCATGATTTTTGTTTTCGTCTTTTTCTCTCTCCTACTTTTCGTTTTTTTTTTTTTTTTTTTTCCTCTTCATATTTTCATGCATTGTCATCCACTTCTGGGCTATGGTTAAAATTTCAAGTCTCTATCTCAGTGATTCCCAAAGTGGTCTATATAGACCCCCAGGGGTCTATAACACCCTGTAAGGGGTCCATACCTGTGGAAAAACAATTTGGGGGTCCGTGAGGTATAAATGGGGGTCTATGATAGTAGCTCTCATTAAACCTGATCGTAACTGTAATCTTTGAAAAAAAATTGATCTATTGGAAACCAGATTTTACCAATTTAACTGATTTATTTACTAAATTTAGCGGAAGTTAATTTGTGGTTACTAGGTGACAGCATAAATTTTATTATTTCAGTATTTCTTTCTAGAATTAAGCTAAAAAAGTATAATGTTCAACGTCGCAAATTTTCTCAATTTGTCACAGGCAATCTGTCGGGACATTTTAACATACGTTCAGCATTTAAGGCTGTCTTCGGTAAAAGTACGAGAGTTCTAATTAAATACGAAGCACATTTTCAGACAAAAAAATAACCCAATTTCATTGGAAATTTGCAATATTGTAACTCGCACCTCTGCTAACAATAGTGTTTTTAAAAATTTCAAAACATTCCGTGAATACTTTCTTTTTTGTTTTAATACGTGAAGGCAAAGCCCATTTAACATAACGGTATAGGATAAAAAATGCGAAACAAATTTTATACCAGAAAAAATGAATAAACTCGGTTAAAAATGGAAAATATGATAAAATGCTGCTCTCCAAAGCAATACGTAA
>BMAU01009372.1:0-101569 GCA_019973935.1 Trichonephila clavipes
TCACAACCTTATAACTCAAAACCTCCAACCAATCTAGTTACCTTCCCATGATGACCCTTCAAATATACACAAGCCAATTGTGTGGATATTTCGTAATATGTTAAATTGGTATTTTTTTTCTAAAAATTACGTCACATTTTAAACTCCCGAAAAAAATTGTTCGGGGATTACTCGAAAACTAGACCCAACTCTCAAATCGGGGTTAATTTTTCGTTGGGTGCAACTGTGGGATTCCCTTTGGATTCCATCCTGGAGACCAAGATTGAATTGAGACAACTAACGACCAAACGACATTTTTACAATAACAAATTATATGTATTCACTTGAATCAATTATCCATCATCTACTTACAAAGATTTAGCAAGATGTCTACGTTAATGTGATTGACCATCACTATTAAGTTAAATCACGAAATATAATACTTATCAAATATTAAACTCAATATCGAGAGGACCGTCAGACACACGCAATTTGAATTACCAGCACTCATTAACTTCCCACTAAGTTTATTATATATTTACTCCTATGATCCGATAATCTAAATTTAAATATCACCTGCTTTTTATTTCCTTACTTTCCAGGCGTATTAAACTTTCTATTTCTAGATCGCTGCCTAATAATCCGCGAGACACTAATCGTCAAATCAACTTGAATCTGCTTAGATTTCTGTCAACCTTTCGATTGGCATATATCCTCTCCTGCTAACTTACAACACTCCCCTTAAATACTTTGACTAATTTGCATATCCTAGTTTCTTCTTTAAGAGTTGGTTGGAAATATACGCGAATTTACAATACCCAAAGACGCCCACGAGTATTAGTGACAAAGGGCCGTACAGATCCGTCACAGGGGAGACAGCTCAATTAAAGAACTCTGATTTTAGTTCCGATTAAAAGAAGTGCCCAGATCTCCATATATTGTGGGAAAAAGCCAAATTAATTTTTTGCGAATATTGTCGGACAAGAGAAGGAAATTTAAACAGGGTTACTGGGAGGAAGAGAGGGGAAGGATTCCGAAAACTAGGTGTGCCCTTGAAATTCGCACTAGAAATTAACCATATGAGCCACCCCGTTGAGTGGCTCATTAGGAAGGGTTCAGGGGATTATAAAACTCGCCTTGAAGACTCTTTGCGCGAAAAAGGGGGGGGCGGATCTTCTCAGCATTATTTGCGTTACGCACTGTTTCGCATGAAAACAGAGGTTTTAGCCCCTCCGAATGGGTGGTTTCGAGGAAGTTTAGGACCCCTCAAACCCTAATTTACGAGTGGAGGATTGTCGGGGTAAACTTACCCGGGAAAAAGATGGCGATAATGCGTTCGCGGTATTGACAGGTAGACTGGTTTTGGGACTCATTCTTCTCATCTCTGAGTTCTCGAGAAATTTGATTGTACAGATGGATTATGAAAATTAGAATGATGTGTGTTTTTAGTTTTCATCTTTTAAATTACTCTTTCTTTTGTGTGCGTGAATGTATGTTTGCGTAGAAATAATTAAGGTATTTGTTATCAAGTCTGTGAGCCTCTTGGCATGCAAACTTAGTGATACGATAAAAAAGAATAACTGGTAAAATGTTCTCATTAGTGCTATTTTTAGTTCAACCTACGTGTGTTTATGATAATTGATCTGCCCGAGAATGGTCTCACTGAATGCAGGAACCCTCGCAGGGTTGCCAGTAGCGCGATGTTACTTCCTAGTGTCCCATGAAATGGACAAGTGAAGGAGGAAGCAGCTGTGACGAAAACTTTTCCCCTAGTTGCAGGGAAAGAATTTCGTAACTAGGTAATCAAAGATTTTGACCTTTTTTCCCAGGCTGTCCTGACCATCAAAGAGAGACACATTAACAATGTGCTTTCGTTTTCCCACGATTCGGTGACCATAACGCGTCTGAAAACTTAATATGTGCACCTAGACATCGGCGCCCATTGGGCTAGAGATCAAATGGGCTGAGACTGACAGGGACGGCAGAAGAACAAGAGATCAATGGAGCCGATACCGACAGGGGTGGCAGAAGAACAAGAGATCACAGAAGGATGATTAGGCGAGATATAGCTAAAGAGAGAGATATAAGGGGAGCGCCCGGAGAGAGAGATTGATTTTGAGGGAGCCGTTGTGAGGAAAAACGATCCTTCAGTGAGGAGGAAAAACGTGAGGCCACGAAGTATGGCGGATTTCCGAACTGGGGAGATCCGGGAACGGTCTGAGTCCCGATCAACGATAGGAAAGCGATATTGAATACGTGAATTAAGGCGGATTCTGAACCGGAGAAACTTTACGTTACGGAACCGATTTGGAGGTCCCTCCTGCTAAGGAATTGTGATTCAGTTATACCTTAGTCCGCGAAGTTAGGCGGATTTCAGAACCATGGAAATTGCAAAGGAGTAACTGCACGGCAAATTTGAAACTAGCGAACTCACTCGACTCGGTGTGGAATTACCGAGAGTGAATGTACAGGACTTTTCTCTAGCGTGTAACTTTACGTCCTTATTTTATGTGAGAGAGATGAGACATTGCAGCGAAAGATACTCGAAATTTGTGGACCCTTTTGCTAATTAATTGTGATAAAATAGGTTTTTATGATTTTCTTATTGAGAAGTAAAGAGTTTATCCCAGAGCTTTATGAAGTCGTTACACTCTGATAACGAGAGGTGTGAAAGGGGATATCTATGACAATATCTTATGCTTTAAAATTTTTGGTTCAACGCCGTGGGGCAATAAACCTGTCTGAAAAGGAAACGAAGCGATAAAATTTCAAAACAGGGAATTTTAAGTTATAAATTCGGTAAAAGCCTTAGCAATGCCGGGAAAAGCAGAGGGAAAGGGGTGAGGTGGAAGTCATTTTGAAAAAGAGTATTCGAAGTGTCGATTTTGTGAAGGAAAGGTAAAATTTAGAAAAGTAGAGATAACCCGTGCAACTCCGGGCCATGCAGCTAGTGTTCCTAGTGTTATTTGACTGAAAAGACATTCCCTCACGGTACGTTTTTTTACTACACTATAGTGCTAAGTTTAAATATATAAGCGTTTTGTAAGACATAAAAAAGTTATGGAAAATATTTTACTCAATGTTATTTTTCTTAAATAAATGGCACAGGTAATCACAAGAAAAATACATACGATACAAATAAAATAATTTCTTAGTTTATAATAATATTACATTTTTGATTTAAATTTTCCATAAATGACTAAGCCACAAAAATTATAACTTTATGAATACAAATCTCAAAAATATTTCGTCAATGTAATAAATTTAAACAGATTTCCTTTTCCTACCCTTAAAAACGTTGGCATTATATCAAAAATTTTATTTTTCTTAATTGAAAACTTTTTTTTCATTTAAAAGTTATGAATATGTCCTGAAATGGAATACTTTTTATATTTTTTAAACCATCTTATATGTTCTACACTTAAACTAATTACAAAACTATTTTACAAGTTTATCTTGAACTCAATTTTAAAACTTTACAATTTAAAAATGGGTGAACTTTACAGATAAAGAAAGACTAATAGTTACTTTCGAACTACAAAACAAGCTTATTTAGTTGAACGGCTAAAAAATAATGTATAAAATTTTAAAACAGTTGCACATCAACACATGATTCAAGTGCCCTCAAAAATCCCAATGTATTCAGCTTTGTTTTGTAAGAAAATAAGTAAAAACTTGGAAGTGCAATAAAAAACTTCCAAGTGAAATTTATCAATGTCGCATAAAGTATACTTAAAGTTTGTATCTTTTCTTCTTCAAAAACAAAGTATTTCCAATACGTAGTATTATATTAAACTCTTTTGAAGAAGTAACTAGATAATTTTCTTCTTTCAAAACCTATAAATTCAGGGATAACATTTTCAGAAAAAGGGAAACATATGCAAATATTTTCAGCATATGTCCTTGAAAGTAATATATCTCAAAAACTTGAATTGTTCACACTGAATACTTTTACATTTTCAATATAGATGTATAATGCTTTAAAGGTATGCGACTTTATAATTGTTAAAATGACTAATTTATTACATTGAAATGTTGAAACATGACAGAAATAGTTTTCAAAATTTTCAAATCCCCTTCCCCACTTTCCTCCATTTTAAAATATTGTGCTTACAGCTTATTAAAACTTCTTACATTTTGCGTAGTTGATTCTTCGACGAAATCAATCAGAATCATACATTGAAATCTGTAGCTAGTAATAGTTTCTATTTTAAATTGTAAGCAATAAGTAAAACGGAGTAATGCTAATTAAAGGAAAAAGTCGGCTCCTTAAAAGAGTCTGGTTTAAAATGTTGATAAGCAGATCGGGGATCGAGTATTTTATGCTATTAGACTCAAAGAACAAATCAATTTATTAAAAGCGATGAAAATGTATTGTACAAAAACAATCCTTAAAATGAAGGATACACCAGTAAAAATTTGGGTAATAAATCTCAGAAGATTTTCACCGCTTCTACAACGCTCAAGACACAATTATAAGTGTCTAAAAACACAGGTATGTAATGTTTATTCGCAAGAAACTACTCTCTAGTCGACTCTTCAATGGCCCAAACAATACTGACTCAATTTCAGAGAGAGACTTCTATCTATAAGGCTGAACGGATCTTTCTCGAAAACATTCGTTTACTTCATAGAACATGATATTAATAGATTTCTTCAGTAACTTCAAAATAAAATAAAACTCAATAAAAATAGTCGCCTATTTAACAACTTGGTCGAAAAAATGATGCCAACTTGACACAATCTCCTTCATTTTGCCAAGTATCCGTTGAATCGCCACTACAATGTAAACAACAGTGTTGCTTGCGAAAGTTGTAATTTTAGCATAAATGCAACAGAACCAACATTAACGTATTGCGCATCCAGATATAAATTATTTACATTATTTTAAGCACCTATTACACAAAATTCTTGACAATATTGTTTTCTTCTCTGAAGATAAATTTATCAGTTATAAGAATAGAAATGCGGTCACGCATAGCAGTAAGTGCCATTGTCAAACTAATAACCTTGCATTATTAAGAAAATGACTTGAAATATGTTCCACAGAATAGATTATGTACATGTTTTCTAATTATCTCTATTTTCCATTATCTATCGATTCCTTATAAAAGACCTATTGTAATAATTTTGCTACGGGACACGTTTTAATAGACAATATCAATGTTTCAACAGACCATTATTTGGTAATATTGGTACCTGTAACAAAATAGATTAATAATTATTTTTTTAAAAGGAGAGAGTCCTTTGTCAAATAATAAATTAATGTATTAAACTTATTAATCAATAATCTATATGATGGATCGTTCTATAAGAATATACATTGAGATATTGAATTTTACGTCAGATTTCGAAAAAAGACGCAGAATAAACCATGTTTTTTAAATTATGAATTTAACTTTTATTTTACTGAGTTCTTATCTGAAGAATGAAAAGAAAAGATATATTTAAGTATATATGTTTGAAGGAAGTTTGATACTAATATCTACAGTTTCCAAATTCAGAGTGCGAAGAAATTTACGATGAATTTAAAACAGGAGGTGGGAAGTGTAAAATCAAAATTATTTTTAGACAGGAGAGATAAAACACACAGCATCTCGAAAGAATGCAAGTTCTTATCTACATCTTGGACACAAGACTACTGTCTTCTTTTGAAATTTATGTCTTTACTTGGCTTGTATTTTGATCCCAGATCAGTGGAAAAAAATTGTTTTCATCGGATTTTATCGGTAATAGTTGTCTTAATTATGCATATAGTACTGGCGGTAGGAATTTATAGTTCTGCTGATTACTTTTTACAGTCAGATACTTTAAGAAAAACATCCACATCTTTGGTTATTTCAAAAATTTTAAGTATCTGGATATGGCACACGTCCTTCAGAAAACGCCATAAAATACGAAGAATTTGTGAACTATTATTAATTATTAATCCAAATTATCTTAAGAGGAAATTTTGTTCAGTGTTAAATGCTTTAACTGCTTGTACGATCATCATGCCCTTCATATGTATGGTTATTTTATGCAATTACGGATTTCAAAACTTTACACTAGGAAATATCGTAGCAGATTTCTTTAAGAAAATATGTTTGCCAGAAGACTTGTGGTGCATGTATATTTATTTTATAATTCTATTTCAATGTGTGATGAAAAATATGCTAACCTTGCTTTGTACTCTAATATTCCAAGATCTTGGACATTCAATTCTTCAATGCAAAAGAAAAATTCTTCAACCAGATGCAAAAGTAAACGAAATTTTACAAATTTATGAGAAAATTGTAATATGCAAAAACTGTATCGATAATACTTTTGGAGGATTTTTGTTTTTATTAATATCCTTGGGACTTCTAAGCGCCTTTGCGGATATCACTATAGTTTTAGGATACGAGACTGGAAAATTCCGAAGTAGTGAACACTTTTACTCTATGAATATCTTTTCAATTGTCAATTTTTCGATATTTATTTATTTGTTAATCTCGGCAGCTGATGTAAATGAAATAGACAAATCATTTAGGAATGAAATATATCTCTATGTTTTCAAAAATAGAGTAAGAAATATTCCAAATGAATCTGCTTTAGATATAATTGCCTTCGGACATGAAAGTGTCGCATTTTCAGCCTCTGGATATTTTAGTTTTACAAAAGGATTCATTTTGACAGTAATCGGAGGACTTTTAACTTATTCTTTACTTTTGAATCAACTTCAAACATTAGAAAATTGATGAGTTAATCATTAATACACGACTTTTATATGAAAAGACGGAAATAAATTTAGTGATTTAGTTCTGTGCTAAGAATCTATAATTCTTGACCAATACTTATATTTCAATTTTTATAGAAAAACCTGAAGAGAAGAATTGAGTTTGTTTCAATATGTGTTTTAAGTCTGTGAATTTAGTTTTTTTGTGAGCAGTACATTTATTATAGATAATTAACTTCATCATAATTTTCTCTTAAAAATATTTCTTTTCTGAACTAATGTAATTTTGCAATGGAACTTTCATATAATGCCGGTATTTGACTATTAAATAATAAAGCAATTGTATAGAGAGAAAAAACAATAACTCCATGAATGTGTAAGAACATTGATGGTGGTATATGGTACATAACTGTAAAGAAAATCTTATTTGACATATAATGATATCTGACATATGGAGAACGAAATATTCCTACCTGTAAAATGAATATAAGATATAGATTGGAAGTACAAGATATACAATTTTACAATATTAATCTACTAAAGAACATTTGCTGTACTTAAATGTTTGTATCAGTTAATATTCGATTTATGATATATTAGAACTGGTATACGACAAAATATGAAGTTTGCTACGCTACATAAATTATTTGCAGTATGATTATTAATTTAACGCAGAAAGTAATATATATATATATATATATATATATATATATATATATATACATATATATATATATATATATATACATATATATATACATATACATATACATATATATACATAGATATATATATATATATACATATATATATACATATGTATACATGTATATACATATACATATATATATATACATATATATACATACATATATATATATACATATATATACATACATATATATATATACATATATATATATATATATATATATACTCATGTCCATGTCCATAAATTAAGGATAATGAAGTTCAGGCAAAGAATGAGACAGAAGCAAAACAAATTTGACTTATTTGTAACGTCTATTTACTAAACAAAAGGTAAAGAGCAAAAAAAAAAGATGCTATATGTGTGACATAATTAACAGAAATTACGATTTTTACTCCCTGGAGCAAATTTCAAAAAAGAACCTATTTATATAAAACAGTATAACATGGTTAATATGATGCTTAATATGGAGTAGGTCTCCCGGACGATGCAATACAGGCCTTACAGCACCGAGGCATGCTGAGTATCAAAATATCAATCTGATTTTTTTGAATATTGCATTACTCAACAAGCAATGCCCTCCGAAGTTCCGGTAGATAGGTGGTAGGGGGTTGACGGGCTGCAATCCGTCGGCCAAGCATATCCCAAACATGCTCTATTGGATTCAAATCCGGTGAGTATGCTGGCCAATCCATACGGGTGATATCCTCCGATTGAAGGCATTCGTCTGCAAGGACGAGCGTTGTCATCCATAAACAGAAATTCAGCACCCATGGCGCCCCGAAACAAACGTATATGTTCTTTCAGAATGACATCCCTATAGATGTGGCCTGTCATCGTTACACTCTGAACATGCAGGTCAGCTCTAGAACCAAGAATAATTCCTACCGAAACGAGCCATCCTGCACCACCGTAACGGTGTCGTTCAATGGTGGTAACTGGTACCTGGCGCTCTCCATATTAAAGTCTGGCGAGAATCAGACTGCAAACTAAACCTGGACTCGTCGGAAAACATCCCACAAGACCACTGTTGTGGTGTCCACAATGCATGCTCTCTACTCCAGGGTAATCGCAGGCGGCAGTGAGTTGCGATAAGTGGAACACATCTTACAGGCCTACGAGCATATGAGACCAATGTGCCCTAAGCGTCTGTACACGGTCTGCCTTTAAACTGTCGTATCGGTAGTTGAAGAGAGCTGACGAGACAGGTCTGATGCTGTGCTCCGTCTGTTTCTTTTGGCAGTAACTGCCAAAATAATCATCATCATTCGGCGTTGTAACTCGGGGGCGCCCTGTGCTGTAACATCTACTCACATTGCCATCATCTTGGAATGGTTGCCAACGCCTGGAGATGACACTCTGGGCGATTTCAAGTTCCTCGGGTACTTCCAGCTGGGTACGTCCACATTCCAGTCGTCCAATAATTCTACCACTCAAAAAATCATCCAAATACTTCATTTGTGCTATAACTATGCGGTTATTGCACGCAAAGGCTTTTAAAGCGCTTGTGAACAATTTTACTTCTTGGCCACCATTCCTTATATACCTTTCTCTTACACTCTCGTCATTGTGACGTACTATCCGCGCCATCTGGTGGTTTCCTGTAATTTGCATATTCTTATTCAAGATGTGTGTGATAATTCTACAGGTGAAATTTTTATTTTAGAATTCAATTTCTGTGTGATTCTGAATTATCCTTAATTTATGGACATGAGTGTACATACAGATAAGAAACATGATGTGTTTTGCACGACGAATTTAAAGAACTGAAGCAAATATATAAACATTGATAACGATGTTCGAAGAATGGAATATTTTTGGTCTGATATATGATCTAATGAATGATTTAATATATTTTAAATTACATGAAATAGGCATACTGTAAGTACGTGGAAAAAATTACGTTCTCTACCTAGACAACCAAATATACATTCACTTTAAATAATATTCACTTATTACATCATGAATTTTAAAATATATCAATATAATTTTCTATAAGAAAATTAGATTCATGTTTTATGTTTTTTTCTGTGTAAAATACCTACGTTTGCTTTTAAGCATTCATACTTTCAATTGACGATGATTTCGGTCATTACATATCATGTGTTGCGTCAATTCTATTACAAATTTCCACATCCAAAACCGGGTAGAATTTTCGCACTTTCCCGATACTATTTTATTTTTGCATCAGCGGTTACGTTTGTTAAAATATATAAATCACAACATTACTATTTTATTTTGAACCAAAGAACTATAGAAAAAAATCTATAAATATTTTGTTTTTCGTAAATATTAAACAGCAATTAGGCTTACTAAATTGATTCAAGAATTATTTTTTTTAACTGATAAAAAGTAAGAATTTTATAAAAATGTTTTGTCTTTCGAAGTCTTTAAAATTTCAGAAAGGAATTAATTATTTATAGATTACTTTGTTGAAGTTCTTCATTATAAGATAATTGTTAAGTTTAATGGAAATATCTCTCTTGTGTATTTCGGAGTTAAACGTCAGACACCGTTAATTAGAGTTCAATCAGAACTAGTTAAGTTTATATCTAACAGAAAGCCCTAGAGAGGTAGTGTCAATATAGTTAAAAAGTTACATAACTTATCATGTGTTAAGATATTAATTTTATAAATACCTTCAAATGTAAATACTTTTATAAAAATTATAAATTTAAAAAGAGGGAATTAAACATGGTTAAAACATAGACATCTAAAAATTTTTTATTGCTATAAAAAAATTATTGTTTTGATATTTTTTTTTAATCATTAAAGTAAGCTTTTGTCACACATGATCTCTCGAGTAATCGTTCAGTCATTCAACAATTTATAATAAAAGTATCACAAATTATTTCTTTTGTTTCTGTATTAATAAATTAATAATAATTAAAAAAGGTATAGTGTTTTAATGCTTAACGTATATGTTTTGTATGACAGATGAAATATCAATTATATGTTCAGAATTAAAGTTAAAAGAGAACCCATCTAACTGTAAAATACAAAGACATACTGTGAGATTTTAAAAGATATGCAGGTATTATGTTTGATTTTTTTAAAAAAAATATACAAAATATACCAATAATTATTCTAAACTATTTTTAAGTGCATTTTTGGTCATTTATTACAAATTTCTGGTATATATATCAAGAATCTCCATAAAAAATATTAAATCATTGAAATTATTTCTTGAATGTATTGATCAAAAACTCTATAAATCTTTAAAAAAAAATCGGGGGACACATCATAACTTTAATAATAATAACAAATTTTAAGCAAAACAAGTATGTCAGTTTTTGAAAATATCAATAATATTTTCAGTTTTTTTTAAATTATGAATTTATAAATTTTGTTTCTTAAGACTTGTTCATATGCAATTCAATACGATTGTTTATTTTTTATGTACTATAGTACATCAAAATATAAAGATATATTTCGTTTTATGTGTGTAAAAATAACTTAAAAAATTAAATGAAATCAACTGTTAAAAAATAAATTTGAAAGTTTATAAAATACGGTTTACAATAAACGTATTGCACTGTATCACAGTAATAATTAGATCATTAAAAAGGTATTCCTTTGAAAGTTATAGTTATTTGCTTTTACGTGTTTCATCTAAAATGGGTTCTTACCATATTAAAATATTTCTGAAATTACATAAATTCTGGGGATTATGCAATGAAATTATTCCAATTTAGCACTTTATAATAAAATAGTCTCCACAAGGATTTACTACATGTTACCTTTGCAAGGATTATCAAATAATATTTTCGTAAATTCATATCGAGGGAATAAAGATAATAAAAACTCTTTTAATTATGTTGGTCCTCAGCATTTTTCTCTTTCCCACAGAAGCTAATTACACCAAATTTAACAATCATAAGTTTCTTAGTATAGATTAAGTTACGTGTTGGCGGTTCGTTCTAATCCTTACAATAATGTAAAAATAAATAATGGAGGAAGTTTAATATAATTATGCGACTAATTTCACACACACAAAATATGCATTAGTAGCCTCACAAGGACTGCACTTTTATGTAGAGGTAGCTGGTATACCCGTTCTTAGCCCGAGTGAATTGAAAAATTAAATAATACAAATTGAAAGATAAAGAAGTTTTTAATGAGTAAGTTTTAAGTAAATTGCAAATTAAACAAAAAAATGTTTTTTGCATATATCTTCTGAACAAAAAAAATCCTCGTGTTTGTTAAGTTTTAAGTCTGTAGGTCTAATAGTTGATAAAAAGGATTTTCTTTATTTATAAGGCTCTTACATATCTTTTAACTCCTTCCCTCTTGTAGCTCGATTTTTGAAACATCTTCCTAAGTTGATCTCTGTTCAGCAAAAATAACATATTGTTACAGATTTTGTGTAAAAAACGCTTGAAATAGTGTAAATTTATATCAGTGGATGTGTAATACGATAATATTAGTTTCTGTTGTATTTTTTTATGTTAAAATTGTAATCTTCGCAAGCAACGCCGTTCCTTAAAATATACTGGCGATTCAAACGAAACATAACGAAATGTTGGCGATGGAGCCAAGTTGGCATCAATTTTGTTGACTATGTTTCCAACTTGGTAATTGATTTAACGGTTAAGAAGTTGATATTCTGTAACACCACCTGGTGAGAAGCTACATTAAAGAGGATAGCAAAAAACCTTTTATATACGTATATAGATTAAGTAATTTAAGTGTTGAACAAATATTTAAGTAGATCTTCACGTAGCACCGAATAAAAAATTAAAAAAGAAAATATTCATGCATTATAGATTAATTAATTTGATTACTTGAATATTTCTGTATTATTCCCAGTTTTATTCATTTTGTATTTAGTTCGAAAAAATCATCCTATTTTATGAATCAAAATACAACACTTTCGTAATTATTACTTCAATATTAGAGTTAATACTGCAAAAATGTTTCAGAACTATGTTCAAAATTGTACAGAAAATAATTATACAATTATCAAGTAATCATAGTCATACCATTACAAATTTCTAAAATCTGAATTTAGATTTTAGATAAATAATGTTTTTTTTTAAATTAAAATAAAAATGGTATTAAACGAATAAGTAAAAATCACACATAATGAGCCTTATAAATTAGTTAGAATCAGTTTAATATCTTACTTGTTTAGTTTCACTTTTAGACTACGATGTTTTGCCAATTATTAATAAAATCTTAATTCATTAAAACGATAAAATAGGGGAATGTTCTTTCCTTTTGGAAAGGAAAAATTGAATATTTTTGTAACTAAAAAAAAAGGAAAATATATTCGATTTCCATTCTTTTGTAAAGACGCAAATTTATTTTAGTCATAAAAATTTCCCTAACTTTTTTTTATTTATTCTACTAAAATTTTTAATTCTCTAAAAATTTATGGAAATATCTTTATTAAATTAAACTTTGTATTGTAAAACAATCATTTTTTTATGAATTTTTCCTAAAAATTGAAACAAAAATAATTAAAATTGTTTTTTTAGTTCATATTAAAAATGACCCTTACGTTCTTGAGTATTTTAACACAAGTCCTGTGACAGGGCCACATATGCCTTAATGACTTTATAAATCAATTCCTAAGCTCAGTAGATGAACGTAATGACTTTTCCAACATACGAAGAGGCTTTCTTCTGAAAGAAAACTGTATACATTGCTCTTAGAAAAGTTTAAAAAAATAACTTTAGAACTTTAATTAAAAATAAAAAAAATATTCCATACGTTGTGTATGAAATTTCTCTGTTAAAACAATAATTTGTGTTTTTTTTACAAATAATGAAATGTAAACTGGTTGTTTTATTATTTACATGGATTATTACTGAGAAATGTTTCTTAAATTTATTTTTGTGGTAGATATTTAAGAATGTTTGTTTTCTAAACCTACTTTCAGTAATTGAGTTAAATGGAATTTTTTATTTTTCTTTTACAGACTCACAATTAGAAAAGTTAAACATGATTGATATCTGTTAACAGTATTTGAGCTTTGAAAACACATACACAATAGATATTGTCAGCAAACATTTATCATATATTTTTAGGATTAACATAAACATTTGTCAAAGCTCAAGTATCATTTCATTTTATATTCAGAAAGATTATTTTCATTTTATATTCATTTTATATTCTTTTAAAAATAGAAAAATGATTACATCACAAATTTCTAAATATGTTGAAGATAACTGAGCAACGAAAAGTTATCAGATTTTGTTCTCACGATGAAATTTCTGGAGCATACACATCTAAAATGTTGTAACCTTTAAAGAGGCGTTTTTCCTTCCTTATATTTTTAACAGTTTAAGTGGTCAAAATTCGAGTTAACATTGACTGGTATTTCATTATATTTTAGCCATTGCACATTATAATTTCTTCTAACAGAACAAATAATGAAGAGTATGAGTGTTGTACAGTGTTTGCGCAAAGCAGTTTGTCAAAAACGATCAAATTTGAGGGGAGATTTGCAATACGATACTGCACCCCCTCATAACTCCATCATTCTTTGTGATTTTTTTCCCTAAGAATTTAACCAATATGGCTCTCCATTCTTCGTATTCGCTTGATATAGTACCTTAGGACTATTTATTTTCGCGGTCACTAATTTATGGTTCCCGTTTTGAGACTTAAAGTCAATAAAAGAAAACTCATTATGAAGTTAGAAAGGGTCTCACAAAAATGATTTCATGATACATTTTCAAGACCATAAAAACATTAGCAAAAGTGCAATATCGTCAGAGGAGATAATTTGAATAACTGAGAAATCAAATATTTTGACCAATAAATTAATATTTTTCTTATCTTATAGTATTTCGGGCTACATTTTGGTCACAGTAGTAGATTTAAGAGAAAGAAAAAAATTAATAAGCATTAAGTAGAATGTAATTGCCTAGAAATTCTATTCTTAAAATGTACATAAAAAATTTGAGAAGTGTGTACAAAGCAGTACAAAGAGTAAATATTTCTCGGGAAAAATATATTTGAAACAAATGTAAATTGTTAACAAAGTCGACTGATGATTCATAAATAGCTTTTAATGTCATAATACTAACCGGACGATACTGACCGAGAAGATTAATGTCATAGTACGTAGCTCGATATTGCTCGAGCTATTTGTAATAATGCATCATTCCATGGAGGTCAGAAGAAATGTCACATGACACATTTTTCTGTGTTAAGGCTACACAGTACAAATGGCAAAAATATCGACACACAATTTTTATTATATTTTCTTGGGTTTACATCATTGGGAAGCTTGACACTAAATTCGGAACTGAATTTAAAACCTGAGAATCAGATCTGAAGTTTAAAATAACAAATATTTTTAACATTTTATAAAAAATTTTAGGAACTTCAAAAATACTTCATATTTTTATAATTGTACAATAATGGCTATTTAAACTGACTTTTTACTTTCAGAATCAAGTTAATAATATAATCTGAAAATAAAAGATTAATTACTTTTACTATATATTACTCTTTCCAAAAAAGGTTTTTTTTAAAGGACACTGCGTAGCTTTTAATAGATAACGTAGAATTTCAGAACTTCCGAGTGTCGGAAGATTCTATGAAGTTTTAATTTATTTCAGAATAAAATTTTAACTGATTCCTCCCCAAAGATTTAACGAATTGCATAAACTAATTTGATGCCTACCTAGGTACGATGGGTTAAATTAATGTGATATTATAGTCATATGATAAAAGCTATTCTATTTCTAGATAATCAATTCATGGGCTTTGGTGTTTCCAACTCTTGCTTTTTGAAGAAACTTTCTGTTACTATGTACACATATTTGTCAACAATAGGTCACATAGTTGTGCAAATCCAACTTCAATTTAAAATACACGCAACAACTTTTAACTGAAAAACATTTTAAAGAATCTTAATATTTAAAACCTTTAACTAACAATGTTATCTAAATTTTGCTAGACCAAGTTCAAGAACAAGTTAAATAGAGAACACGCAATTGCATTTATTATGTAATGTCATGAAATTCGCCCACTGCTAAAAGGGGAAGAAATTTGCGAAAGGTCCTCAATGACATATGGTCAATAAGTAAAAGCTTAATTTTGTGTTCCAAACAAAGATTTGATTTTCTTTTTTTATTATTTTAATCATTGCATGTACCTTTTTTCGAAGCCAATGTTTTTTTTTTTTATCTTTTCTAATTTTTTTTTTTGGTTAAAGGAAATTTGACATGACACTTCGATGAAAATGTAATGGTAAGGACATATATTTAGCATTTTTAACTTATACCGCCACTTGAATTTAAAAACCAATGATATTTTGAAAACAGGAATGTTATGTAGCAAATAAATATTTTTGATAAATAGTAAACACCGTAATGAGAGTATAAGAATAAGATTTCTTCTTTATCATACAGAATAAAAACCAAATGAAATTATGCTGTTTTTACCATATGCTAATTTTTATTATTCAAGAAATAATACGTTTTTGTGGAATACCTTTATATTTTTTATAAACAGTTACATTCTCCTTAATCGTAGGATTCATTGTTAAGATAATTCAAAAAAATTATTTTCTAAGCCGAAAAGTTTTTGAATTGATAAACTTCCAAAAGTATCATTATATAAAATAACATAAAAACATTTCAGAAAACTTCGATCCATGGTAATACGTGGAAATGCATTTAAAAATTAAATGCAAATTTTTTATACATGGTAATGTATTTTTTTCAATTCATTATCATTAGAACAAAAATAAAAATATTGCTCAAGAAAATGTATAGATACAACCATTAGTTCCAAACAATTTAAAATCCCCCAAAATGCAATTTTTTGTAAATGAGGCAATTGTTCAATTGGTAACGCTGGTATATAAAGGAATATTCTTTCATTCAATATCACAGTGAAATATTTATTTTTTGTGTGTGTTTAATTTTCTTGAAATCAGAATATCATTAACGCCATTTGTAAAAAATATTTCTTGGGGAAATAACTCACCAGTTATAGTCAGGAAATTTTTGTCAGTTAAAATAGCTTTACAATGAGCTTAAATAAAAGTGAATAATTCGAAAACATGAAGACAGTGAGAATTCTAAAACGAAAAAAAAAACCATCTGCTATTAAGAAAGAAAACAAACTTCTTCGTAACTCTTGGTATCGCAATAAGTGTTTTCTTTTAAAGCTTCTGGCAACCTTTGGCATAGATTTCCAAACAAAGTCAATTCAGAAAAAGTGTTCTAATTATGTTTTACAAGCGTACACTTTTCTAATGATGCACTTGTTTCTTCTTCAAGGTCTTATAGATGTCTTACTCTATAATGTATGTAACAGAATATTCCATGTTTATATCAACCACGATAAATCATCTGTCATGGCACAAAATCTTTCATAAACGCCACGAAATAAGAAAGACTGCCGAGCTCTTAATAATAATAAAACCATTCTCATTAAAGATACAAATATTCAGCGTCATAAACGCATTAACTACTGTATTAATCATTATGTCCTTAACGTGCTCAGTAAATTTATGGTTGCACGAAAATCAAAAACTATTGTTTGGAAGAAGTATCACAGCGTTATTGAAGATGCTTGGGTTGCCTGAAGATTTAAAATACACATACCTTTATTTTTTCCACTTATTTGGCAGCGTGATGCAAAATATGCTGATTTCATTTTATTCTAGTTTATTTCAAGATGTTGGGCAAGCTGTTCTTCGGTGCAAAGAAAATTTGCTTCAAGAAAATGCAAATGTTTCGGAAATTTTCGGATATTATGAAAACGTTCTGGTTCTTAAAATTGGCATTAAAAGCACTTTTGGGGGCATTTTGTATCTTCTAACATTATTGGGATTTCTCAACGTTTTGGAGTAATCACTTTAAATTTAGAGTTTGAGACAGAAGAATGGGTAAAACGAGCGTACCTTTATAACGGTACCATTTTTTTCAAGCATAAATGTTTCGCTACTTTTGTATTTGATGTTTTGCGGGGCTGAAGTGAACGAAAAAGACAAGGATTTCAGAAATGAAGTAAACACATACGATCGGAAAAGCAGGCTGATGAATATTCGCAATGTGATCTCGATGGTTACGTATTTTCACTTGAAAACGAAAAATATTGCTTTTTCTGCTTGCGGATATTTTAAGGGGAGTTGGAAACCTCTCTCTCTCTCTATACTGACAATGTTAAATTGGCTGTTTTCGATGTACCTTTTCTCAAAATCTGTTTCATGTACATGCTTGAAATTTTTCATACTGTTAAAGTACATCTCTCTTATTATACTAAAATGAGCTTTAGCTAATTTTGAATTTTTTAAGAATTTATGAAATATTTTATCAAACATTGTGAAATTTGACTCATTTTTACTTAAAAATTTGTAAAAACTAAATTTTGAGTGTTTTAAAAATGCTCATTTTAGTATATATTAGACATCATTATAAATAATTCATAAAAATATACATACCTGTGAACAGTAGTTTCTCAGAAAAGGTACATCGCACATTTAAAATTTACATTTTGAGATAAATTGATTTTAATGTATACAGTGAGACTTCTAATTGGCTGGGGAAATAAAAAAATAAAAGGCTCAATTTAAATTAAAATATACATGTTTTGGTTTATATCAATCGTTACACTTTTAAGCAAAAACAAAGTAATTTGTTTACAATGTTTGCCATTAAAATGGGCGTGGCCCAAATTCAACGAATATTTAAAAATACATTTTAAAGGCTTCTAAATACCCCCAGAGGTTCAAGTAAGGTATATTTAGAAAGGTTAAAAAATCTGTACAATTTGAAAATGTAAAATCTCAAATTGTCAAAAATAAGATTTTAGCTTTCCAACACCCCTTAAATTTACAAAAAGTTCAATTTTGACTACCATAGGTGTCCTTCTAACGTAATCTTTGTTAATCAATCGATTTCAGAAATGAAAAGGAAATATGACATTTTTTTTTAAAATTTAATCATTCATCAGTGTTTCTCAAACTGTGGGGCGCGCCCCCTTGGGGGGGCGTGACAACTGTATGAGTGGGAAGAGCTTATTAAAAGTCGATAGCGAGAGATTATTTTTAAAAAATGTATTAATTTACTGAAAGTAAACAAATACAAAAATATATTCTGAAATAATAAAAAAAATAAAATATGCATTCTTACACTGATATGGTACACTTATAAATGTATCAGTATTGCATAATGTATTTTGTAATTAATTTAATATTATTAATTTAAGAACAAGTTTATAATTAAAATTGCCAGTGACCCATGGGCAAGTCATTTTATATAATTAAAAACAAAAATTAACACTTATGTTAATAATTTCTACGGTTTATAATTAATCCCTTAATTGCCGATTAAAAGTTATGCGATTCGCTTCCCAATGCCAACCGTTTTCCATGTAGGCTCACGTATGGGATGCATTTGTGAAGGAGGGGAGGCGGAATAAAGAAGCAAATAATCTGAAATAAGTAAATCCTTCGCAAACACTGTCAAGGTACTTCTATTGCATTCCAAAGCCTTCGGAATAATTTTATGGATAGCAGTGCACAGAAAGATCATACGTCAGAAAGACGTATATATACGTTCAGGGAACTAAAGGCTTTGACTTAGCGAGAAGTTTATATAAGGTGGACGCTTAAAGGGTTAAAGTTGTATCGTAGTTTAATCGTCAATTATTGAATTCAATACATTGTTATTGTATGAGGGGGGCACGATGAAAATTAGGATTGAATATTGGGTCACGAATATTGCAAATTTAAGAAGCACTGTCATGCATTTTTTTAAATTTGTTTAAGAACACTTTGAATATCCTGAAAATATTTATAAATTACAATGAAATAATAATAAGATTTTTTTTTACAAAATGTTTATCACAAATATTCGTCAATATTTGATTTCTTAAGCGATACTTCGATGAAATTTTTATGGAGATGTTTTTTGCTTAGTCTTTTCGGTCTAAAAAAATTGCTGTTCGTTTTTTTTTCTTAGAAGGACAAATTTATGATAAATTATTACTGAATATAACTTTTAAGCTTAGCATTTAATTATCCTTCACTTTTGAAATTTTAGTAATATTTAATTCTGACTTGTTTTTATAGCACTGGAAAGAAAATTAGTATACAGTATTCTTGAATTACATTTTTAAATGTTACGTTATTTATCTGTTAGTGAAATTTCAGGGACATACAAATTTTTAAGTTGATTCTTTTTAAATTCACAGCTAGTACACTTGAAGCAACGTTTTTCTGTACAATTCTAAAGATAAAATGATTTCTCTAAGAAGGAATTTAGTACAACCGTATCAGGCAATTAAAATTAAAGCAAAATTTCTTATCGTAAATTCTGAACATTTAAGTATACATTTCATTCTGTAGAAATGCAACATTCTGAGTACCTTATTTGATGAATTTAGCTTTTAATGAATACGTACCGTAAAATTTTTCATGCAACGTGCTCCTATACTTTCAAGCTCATTTTTTCCTTTTTAGGTATATTCGTCGTATAACGCGTAACCGAAAAAATAACCTGAAATGTATGTGTGTAATTATACACCGCTCAAAACAATTAGGGGAGTACATGATTTTAACAAAAGTAAGCAAAGATGTATACCAATAAGTAACATAAAATGAATCATCCGTAATGTAAAGACTACAGGAAACGGAAAAAGAAAACTTTATATGCAAATCAAAGTTCATGACGTCAAAAACGAGAAAAAGGAGATAAGGGCAGAAATCGGGATGTTGCAAAAACGTCTGTTTCATTGCCGTAACTGTGAAATTCGATTGCGCAGTATTTTTTTTGAGGCAAGGTTACTTGAGAATGTCTGAACAACGTGATTTACCGGAATCCATGGCATGGCGTGTTATAGGCAGACTGGAATCCGGGCAAACACAACGTAGTGTCGCGGATGCTGTTGGAGTCGCCGAAGTGTTGTTGCAAGGATGTGGAATCGATTCAAAGAAACAGGAAATGTTAGACGTCGACCAGGGGCAGGTCGGCCACGTGCCACTACATCAAGTTATGACCAGTATATACAGTTTACAGCCCGTCGAAACAGAACAGAGAATGCTACGCAGCTGCAAAGACAGTTGCTCTTGGCAACAGGACGAAGGGTGTCGAACCAAACAGCACGTAATCGGCTTCATGAGGAGGGGCTCTATGCACGTAGGCCAATGGTCTGCATTCCGTTGACCCCACACCACCGTGCGGCTCGAAGAAGATGGGCTGCTGAACATCGAGATTGGGAGCAACATGATTGGAGCCAAGTGCTGTTTACAGACGAGTCCCAATTCAGTCTAGAGAGTGACACCCCACTTGTTCTTGTATGGAGGGACAGGGACACTCGAAATAACCCCGCATTCGTTCGTGAAAGATCACAATACAGAAGAGCTGGTTGGATGGTATGGGGTGGAATCAGCATAGGCGGACGTACGGACCTGCATATCATTCGGAATGGCACTTTGACGGGCCGAAGTTATGCAGACGAGATACTTCGACCTTATGTCATCCCTTACGCTGTAGCCATTGGAGATTCCTTTGTTTTCCAGGATGATAATGACCGACCGCATAGAGCTCGTCTGGTGGAGAACATGCTTGAAGCTGAAACAATACAGCGTATGGAATGGCCAGCGTGCTCTCCTGACCTGAATCCAATCGAGCATGTTTGGGCATGCTCGGACGACGCATTGCTGCGCGACCAAGGCCGCCTGCTACTGTTCGAGACTTGGAGATTGCACTTCTTGAGGAGTGGAACAGTATTCCCCAAAGTCTGATCGATAACCTCATCGCATCCATGGCAAACAGGTGTGCAGCAGTCTTAGCTGTTTGAGGAGACCACACGCCCTATTAAAACTCATGCATCATGTCTAAACAGTACCTTTTTTTTTATCGTTTACATGTAACCAAATTGTTGCCTTAAATCATCTTTTCATGTTTTTTCCATATTTTCAAAGAATTAAAGCTTAATTCCAAATTTTTTTACACCTTTTTTCTGTATTGCGCATTGATACGCGTGTACTATGCATTGTATGCCAATACGTGGCTGTCTCACACGGTTTTCTTCACTTTTTTGCTTGCTCCCCTAATTGTTTTGAGCAGTGTATTATGGTTTAAAGTCATTTGTTTGAGATATTATCCCAGACTTTTGAAAAAAAACCCAGCATACTTCTAGAACAACAACCCTTTATATTCGTTAGGTATGCTATTTCTTTTAAATAAACATTATTCCAATCTACTTAAAAGTCTAATTTTTTGATAATAATTTCTTTCTTTCTTTTTTTTTTGAAGCTATCATTTTTATACAAAGCGTATAAGGTACATAAATTTCAGTCTCATTTTTTGTATTAAAAATGCGTGTTATACGCTAGAAGGCTTTATGGTACTTATTGCAAATCTACACTTTTTTATTAAGGAGGTGGCAAAATATCTTAACATACCATTCTATAGAAATTCCCATTATTTGAAGACGTATTATTAAATTATGTACTAGTAATTATTTCTGTAATTCACACAGTTTATCTGTAAATAAATTTGAAGCATTCTATTTGACACGTTTTTAGTTTAAAAAAGAAGGAAAATATAATTTGATATTTTTCATTATTTATTCAGCTGAAATATGGGAAATAATTTTTAAAAATACAGAAACTAATCGGTTCACAAATAGATGACGGCCCAGGCGACCTTTTGTTTATCAAAATGTTTGAAAGCTATTAACGACAGTTATTAATATTACAACATCCGTAACATCAGAATTATTAGTTAACTTGTGCGAACTGCCCTGGGATCCACCCTGGACACCAAGATTAATTTGAGGCAAATAACCACTAACAGCCATTTTGTATAGTAATAACTTGTATTTATTATATCAATTCAAATATCAGAAACTCTAATAACATACAATATTTCTTCGTTACGTCAAACAAAAGGGATTTAGCTTTAATATTAAATTAAATTACGAATTATGAAATTAATTAATAATTACGCGCAAAATCAAATAAGGTCTACCTAAATGGGAGGTCCGAGAAATACACGTAACTCGAATTATTATTTTTCATTAACTTTAACTAATTTTATTGAACTTACGCCTTTTTTAAGCGTAAAAAAATTACAGTTACCACCTGGTATATCAGCTTTCCAGATTCTTTCGTAGAATAACAGCAATAAGGCTTCACTAATGTAATCCAAAGGAATCCTCTAAATTTGAGGCTACTGCTGCTGGCTCAATAGCCTCCATACTTGCTAGCTTACAACGCACTACTTAAATACCCTATCTACTTTGCGTATCCCGTTCACTTTTTGGAGTTGATTGGAAATATACGCGATTTTATAATCCCCAAAAAGATGCCTAAGAATATTAGTGGAAAGGTTCCGTAAAGATTCGTCACAAACTAATCAATAATTTAAACTTTTGGCTACAAATAGCTAACTTAGCTTAAAAGTTCGATTTGAACCATTGACATGGAGGTCTTCATACGACTGACCTAAAAATGGAATTCCCATTGGTCCAGTGATTTGTATTTACATGTGTACTCTTTTTAATGTAACATATAGAAGAAGTAGTTGCTACAAACCATAAAACTGTTTTCTTGATAAAATATATTAAATTTGAAGTTTCACATGGTAATTGCAATTTGTTTACATAAATTTAGAATTTTTTATGGGTAATTTCAAATTGAATTTCAAAATAATCGTAGTTAGAGAACGCTTAAAAGCAAGGGATCGTTTGTAAACTAAGTGATAATACAAAAACAACTTCTGGAAATGGTGGTTAGAAAAGGATGAATTTTGATAATCGATGAAAGACATTTAGAATCAATGAAGGATCTTTATTTTGATACGGTGTTTGTGACACACATACATTACAGCGTCATTTCAACAGTTTGCAGGACCAGCAGTTATAGTGATACTCGAGTGAGTGAGTGAGTGAAGATTAACGTCGCACTGTTCAGCTACACGAGGGCTTTTGGCGACGGACCACGTAATTTATAGTGATACTCGAAGCAACCCTTTCAGATTTAGTGTAAAGGAGAAACCTTATAACCTCTTGTGGGACGACCCTCCATTTCCTTTAATCCTTTTATCAAAATTCGTGTTCAGAACAAGCAGTTGATGAAGAGAACACAAGTGACGTCCAGTCAAGCTCAGCAGTGTTCTACTAAGGAAAGGTCAGATCATAATTTGTTGTCAAGGAAGAAACTATGAATCTTGAAGTACGCGTTGCTGGTGCGTGTTATTTGTGTTAGAGCATGATCCTGGCGTTGCGCATCCACGAAGGAAACGTCAAAAGGCCGAAGCACATCTTCTGTAAATCACTAGAACATCATAGTGCCCTGAAGAGAAAAATTAACTGCTATCGTATGCGATGGCTATTCAAACCATGATGTCGCATGGTGAGGTGTTCCCCAGATACACCCAAGATAGTCCAGGAAGCTCATTCATACACGGCGACGATCACTGGACCAACAGAAGCAGCAAAAACTTGGAGAATATATGTGAAAATTCGTTGTTCTTCCCCAAAACTTTTCCAAACGTTTACACTTTGGAGCAATTGTGTACTTAGAGTTCCGGCTTTTAGTAACGGTTCTGATTCATATGGGAATATCATGAGTGTTCTGCACATGCTGTAAAATGGCAGCTTAAGTGTTCGGGCAGGAGTCGTCAATGCTTTTAATTGGAGTTGCGAAGACTCACTCACACAGACGTTGATATGTACGTATCGGTACCCCATAGACTTACCACCTACCTTTGTTCCCTCCATTTTTTGTCCAAGCTGGTGCATCGTAGACAAGTCTTCTTGTTTGTCAGTTGATATTAGTCGAATGCTGAATGCGATGGAAAGTAATTGGTCTGGTTCGTTTGAAGAAAGCTTTATGTACTGTTTACTACTCAGCTTCACAAAATACATCTGGTGGCTCTCGCGTGCCCTCTTACGGTGAAAAATACGAAGGCATTACAACATACCGCCCACCTTCAAATATTATTTCAGTATTAATGTGGACAATATAAAGCTACATAAATGAAATTATAAATTTTAAGAAAACATTCACAATAATGTAATATATATGCTTATTTAAATGAGCTACAAATAATAAAATATTGATTTAAATCTGTAGAAGAATTAATTTTATTATATTTTTTTTTTAAAATAGGCCGTCTGATGTTTTGACATTGACAACCCTGACTATATTATCTATACCAGAATGCAATTGAACAATTCTACCCATTTTCAATTTATTAGGGGGTAAATTGTAATTTTGTCTAAGGCACAAGTCACTCACTTGAAAATTTTTAATTGACAGAAGCCATTTTGACCTTTGTGGCAATCGAGTTAAATATTCCTTATGCCAAAGTTTCCAAAATTGTTGAAATAGCTTTTGAATGTGTTGTCATCTAGTTAAGTAGGAATTATTTGAGTCATTATAATTGGGTTCAGGAATACTTGTCAATGACCTTCCAATAATGAAATGACCAGGTGTTAAGGCTGATAGGTCATTTGGGTCATTATATATAGGTGTTAATGGTTTGGAATTAGGACAAACCTCAATTTGAGTTAGAAATGTTTCAAATTCTTCATATTTTAATTTCGTTTCTCAACAACGCGTTTTAAGTGATACATAGTTGACTTTATTCCAGCTTCCCAGAGACCACCCATGCATTGTGCACCTGGAACATTTTGATGGCATTTAATACCATTATCAGTTAAAAGTTTACTAACATTTTGATTATAATTGTTTGATTTTGCAAGCTTTTCAAATTCCATGAGTTTCCGGTTTGCGCCATCAAAATTGGATTCGCAATCACTGTATATGTCACTGCACTTTCCTCTATGGGAAATAAACCTCTTCAGAGCTGCTACAAATGCATCTGCTGAAAGATCAGTCACCAGTTCTAGTTGAATAGCTCTAGTAGTGAAACAAAAAGAGCTATGCATGTTTTAAAGGATTTGGAACCTCTACCTTTAATGATTTTGATTTGAAAAAGACCAGCAGAATCTACTCTACATCGCATAAAGGCAGGAGCAGGATAAATGCGAGAAGATGGCAAATCGCTCATCATTTGATTAGTGCTAAAAGCTCTTGCTTTGCAACATTTTTTACATTTTCTGATTAAACAACTGAGAACATATCTAGCACTTATTACCCAATATTGTTCTTGAATACAAGATTTTACAAGTTGCGTACCATTATGTAAGAGGATTTTATGATAATGTCTAATAATAAGATCCGTTAGAATATGCCTTTTTGGCAGTAAGATGGGATGTTTGTGGCCATATATGCGAGGTTTCCATGCCGTAAACATCCGCCCACCTTGAGAATATTTAAATTATCTAAAAATGGATTTAGAGATAAAATTTTGATTCTGCAAGATAGTGGTTGATTTCGTTTTAAAGCATTGATCCCATTATTAAAATCAACAATTTGCATTAATTTAATTAATGTGCACATAGCATTAGTTAGAGAGTTCACTAGTTTCTAAAAATCAAATTATTTTATCTTTTAGATTTCTACAAATATAAGCAAATATTAAACAATATGCTATTATACGTTTAAGTTTATAAAGAGAAGGTAATTTATGAAGTAAATCATTAACATCAGGCAAGTGATTTGCTAGAATAGTTGACTGTAATGTTCAATACCTTTAATCTGCCACAGAATTATTCAATGAAGCAACAGAAGAGTTCATCTAAAAAGTAAATTTTTCATGTAAGAACTTGGGACCACACAGTCATGTTGAAATGAGTAAAGTTGAAGATATGATACACAACGGGTTACAAGATCTGCAGGATTTGCACTTCCACTGATATGATGTCATTGGGTAGCAGAAGACAACATCTGGATTTTTGCCACTCTGTTGGCTACGCAGACCTTCCATCGGCTGGCATGGGATCCTATCCAAGCAAGTACGACAGTGGAATCTGTATAAAATTGGGGTTGTGACATAGGGTAATTCAGAGCTTTACAAGTAAATTCCATCATTTTATATAACTAACAGAAAAGCTCCACACAATTATAGTCGAGGAAGTGAAACAGGTTTCAGTGGAACAACTCTTGTCTTGGCTATTATTAGTTGAACGTTCATTTTTCCTGTATCTGATACACACAGAGCAAGAATAAATTGCAGCTGCATAATCATTTTCAGAAGCATCACTGAAGCCAAATAGATGAAACTGGTTGTCGGAATCGACTAACAAGAATCGTGAAATTTTGATGTCTTTGACTAATTTCACAATCTTAGGAAGTTGTTCCCATTCAAGTGCAATGTCTGTAGTAACCCTTTCGTCCTACTGCAACTGTTGTTTCCCCAGTATTTGCATGATTGTTTCATACTGGATTGTGATGGGTAACAACCATCCAAGTGGATCGAAAGTTTTAGCAATTGTAGAAAGTAATGTTCTTTTGGTTAAGATGCCTTCAAAAGATAAAGGATTGATTTTGAAGTAAAATACATCTGAAGCTGGATGCTAAAGGATGCATAAGGTTTTTACTGTATGATCATCGTCTATAATAAAAAAAAAGCATTAGATAAACGCATATCTGAATCGATTGAATTCAGAAGTTCGCTGCAATTAGAAGCCAATTTTCTCACTACAAGTCAGGCACTGGACAACATCTGAGTCAATTCGTTTTCCAGGTTCCAGGGCTCCAGAGAGTGAATTGGCTCCGGACATCAAATCATCAACGTAGAAGTACTTGAGAGCTGTTTTAGAAGCTAGAAGGAAAATTATTTGATCCACTTAATGTCAACTGATTTAAGCATTTTATTGCAATGTACGGCGATGATGTAGTGCCATAAGCTTTTCTTGTCAACGTCAAGTATTGAATTGGCTCAAAAGGTGAATTACGCCAAATGATTCTCTGAGAATCCGAATCTTGTAGTGTTATCTGTACTTACATTTTTTCGATGTCTGCCGTTATGGTTAATTTGTGCGTCATAAAGCGAAGGAGTAATGTTGTTAAGTGTGTTTGTAGCTCCGGACCAACTATTAATTTGTCGCTGAGAGAAACCCCACTTGAGGACTTTGCAGATCCGTCAAATACCACTCGAAATTTATCTCCATTTTTATTAGGTACTGGGTGATGGGGAGATAAAAACTGGAACTAGCTGGAACGTCAATATCGTTTTCAGGGATTAACTCCATATGGCCCAGTTTCAAGTAGACGTCCATGAATTTGTGATATTGATCGGAATGAGGTTTGGTTTTAATAATTCGACGTTCAATTTTATGTAGACGATGCACGGAAATGTCTCTAGATGAACCAAGTTTATCACTAGAGTCTTGGAATGGGAAATTGACTGCGAATCTGGCTGTTGAGTCACCCGTATGAGTTCTTTTAAAATGATTCTCGCAAGCAATTTTTCATTCGTGAATGGATTTGTTTCAGAGAGTTCCTCCAATTGCCAAAATTTATTAAGCTGAAACTTTACTGCATTGTAACTTGCATGATTTGAAATAATTCTTTGTGGCAAGAAAGGTTTGTTTTACCAAGAACAACCCAGCCGAAAATGGATTCTATTACAGTTAAATATTGTCCCAGAACATTTAAATGTCTATTGAGCATGATTTCTCCAAATAAGTCAGCACCTAACGAAATGTCTATTAGGCCTGGCTGGAGACATTTGACATCCGCTAAATTTAAATGCTTAAATGTATTCAAAGCAAACGATTGACTTCAAATTGCGGAAGGTCACAGGTAATTTTGGGTAAAATTAATGCATCTACAATAATACTTGTGTTTTGTAAAACAGTGTTGTTATTTCTAACTGAACTTAGCCTGCAACCCTTCCCACCTTTTTCAAACTTAAGCCGTGTACATTTATGTTTACGCTAGTGCTTTTAAAAGCTGTAATAAATTTACACAACTCTCTAACAAATGAGCCTTGACAGGTCGAATCAATGAGTACACTGCATGTCTCAAAAGCGCCATTAATGCCTTTAACATTAACAATTGCAGTTGACAATAAAACAGCCTGAGAGGCAAGTACTGTTGCGTTATTGCTTCTTATCGGGGAATCCTCCGTGTGTATACGGATACCGTGTTGTCAATTAAATTTTTGTTGTTATTTGAAATTTTGCTATTACTTGGATTGTTTGAACATAATAATGAATTATGTGATTTGGAACAGAATTTACAAAAACCTTGCGCGACATTTGGAAATATGTGATGCGTTTTATTTTCCCTAAGACAGTTAAAACACGATTGTAATTTTTTAATATCATCCCATTTTTCTTTAATCGGAAGTTCTACGAAATTATCGCACATGAATAATCCAAAATGTGTATCGCTATTCAGTAGCGTAATGGAGAACATTTGCCCCCCCTCCATTGAATTTTACAAGGGTAGGCACTTGCATCAGTCAGGCTTTGGACCCCTTAGAACCCTGCCCCCGCGCGATGTGGGGGTGTACGTTACGCCACTGTCGCTATTGCAATGTACGTAAACATTCGAGACTATTTGTAAAGAGTAGGATTTTTTTTATTTGTATTGATCATTTTACTCCTCCACACCCGCTTCAAAGAGAACAGATGCTTTTTCTTTCTGGCACTTGGCTAAAGACGCAATAGTGGTCGCCCTGCATAAAAAAAAAACGAACGATTCAAACTCGGAGAAGGAGAGATTTTGTTTGTTCATGAGTCCACAAACGCGTAATGTTTCAGAGTCGAGTTCCCTCCTTAGAAAGAAAACTAGGAGGGTGTCCCAATATTCCACGGACTGTCTTAGGGTTTGCTGAGTGCCAATGCGCTGTTGTGTAGTCTCAATTAACGTTCCCAATTCGGAAGTTGATTCTTGTTTTAAAACGGGCTGTGAAGCTAATTTATTTAATGCTGCATTTATAATTTCTGCTTCATTCGCATAGCGTTCAGTTAATGCATTCCATGCCTTTTTATAATTATCGTTTGTTATTTGAATGGATTGTAATAAAGTGGCCTTTACATAGAGTTTAAGGTAATTAAGTTTTTGACTATCACTTAAAGTACTATTATTCCCTACACTCGCTAGAAATAAATCGCGAAACGAGATCCGGTCTATATAATTTGAAGTGAATACTGGCAATTCTATGCGAGGAAGTTTTAAATTGTTTACATTAGTATTAACAATATTTTGGCATGTATTAGTATTACTATCATTCTTAACAAGTTTTTTCATTTCCTCTATTAGCGTTTATTTTAGAAAATAAAACATGCATTTTCATTTCATAATCATTAAGACTTTCACCTGAACAAGTGCTTAGAAGATTATCGTTTAAATTATTTATTTCAATATCTATTGAAATAACATCTATTTCATAAACTTCAAAATGGACACACATGTTTCTTGATTTTGTAAATCATATATTTTTGAAACTAAACGAGTTATCTTACATTTTAAGATTTTCTTTTGTTTATTAATAACGTCCATGTTGTATTTGTTTGTGATATTCCCATTATCGAAGTTCAATGTTTGCGATGATTATTAAGTAAATTGTGTTTTGATGCTTGATTATTTCAACAAATGTCACAGACCACTTTACATTTCATCAATTAAATCTTTTGACTTAATGCTGCTGGTGCTCGATGGACCAAATGAGAGCGATGGAAAATAATCGGTCTGGTCCATTTGAAGAAAGCTTTATTTACTGTTTACTGCTCAGTTATATAAAATACCTCTCCGGCCGCTCTCGTGCACCCTCTTACAAGGAAAAAAAGGCGTTACAAGAAATGCACCAACCTGCCTTTTTCTGTTCAGTCACCATATCCGTCGTAAAGTCACATGTCTGCTGGAGCTACTTAGGTTGATGATGGCCTGAGATTTTCTGCTGTTACACTTCTTCCCTGATAGAAAAAAACCGCTTCTTTAATTGCAAATATATTGTCCCTTCTGCTGGTCCCTTCTCAATGTACGTTAAAGAACACAGCGATTAACATCATTTGCATTAGTCTATGAAGTGTATACTGTAAAATTTTCATAAATTTCTGACCACTTCTTTTTGGTGTTGCGTTTTCAATGTCATGGTGTGTAATTGCCGAAGAATTTCGCTTGATTTAAAATAAATATGAAAAATATAGATAGTACTGCTTCATGAAATTTACTGAAGCAATAGATAACACTGCTTAGTTGCCGCTCGAATTAGAAAAGATTTCTCATTTCAAATTTTTCTATTTAATTACGTATTTTTATTAAAGTGTGTGTTCAAACACCCAAACAATTGAAGGTACTACATTTTATGTACCTTCAATTTTATGCGTCAAACTGATTGATTTTGAATCTATTTCTTAAAAATAGTCATGATAAATTAAACATAATCAATTTAAAAAACAAAATAAAACCTTTCTTTTAAAATTACCTTGATTTATGTAACTGTATATTTTCGAGTAGGTTAACAAAGGAATTGATGAAAATTTTTGCTACAAATACAGAAATAAAAATAATATTTTTATCAAATAAAATTCAATGAAAGAGTTACTTGTATCCAAAAGTTCAGATGTCGGGAAAAGTTCAAAGCTCTGGGAAAAAAGCTTTGAGTATTATCTTTATAAATGGATCAAGGAAGTTGAAATTTCTTATTTAAATCATAGACAAAATGCAATATTTTGTCTAGAACCTCAGAAATATTCCAGAATTTCATTGATTTCAAACTTTTGAAGAAGAAATTCTTGCTTTTCAGTATAATAATTACCATACTTCAATAAAAAATAACAGTATTGAATTACAATACCCTATTCCACATCTATCGATAAAACAGAACTCGTGAATCAATATTTTCCTGTGTGCTTTACTATTCTTGACACAAAACTCGAAGTACAGTTTTTTGTCAATTGATACTCTACACCATTTTTAAGAGAAAAGCAAGAATGCTGGGAAAACAGACAAATATTTTCACAGTTGTATTGCCGAATCACATGTTTCATTATGTGAAACTGCGAGATAAAACAATAGTTCTGTTAACAATAAAACTGATAAATTAAAATGAACTTATGTAATATGTGTGTTTATATTAAGTTTCAATTTTACTGACCACTGTAATAAATAATCTTAAAAATATCGGAATCATCTTTTTAAAATTAATATTTTCTTGTAATTTGATTTACTAAATCAGTACTAGGAAGCCCAATTCTGAAATCTAAAGATTTTACAGGGTATTCCAAATCTCATGGCAGTAGCAATACGGAGATATAGAAAATACCTAGAGAAGGCATCAAGAAATAAACGACCGAACTCAATTTGTAAAACGCCAGAGGAGTTTCTCAATAAATGTAATAAAAACTGTGTTCGAAGCATCTGTCTTCCTTTTATGCTATGGGAAACCAATGCAATGGGTGTGAACATTAGTGAGGTGTCCAAGTTTCCCTTAATGTATGAGAATGTAGATTTCAATGGCGAAAGAAATCTGATAGACTGCACCCGAAGAGTAATCTATCAAGATACAATCCCGATATGAGAACTTTTCAAAGATTGTGTCAACTCTACAGAAGTTCCACTATAGATTAAACAAATGTAAATTCCAGCGAAAAGGGTTTTCCAGCATACAAAATTATCATGTGTAAGCACTTGCATGATAATCTACACACAATGAGCTCAGGTACATATTAATTGCGTTTCAGGTTACATGTTTGAACCAGAATCGTATACGACCATTTTAATACGCCATATTTATCATTTAGTTATTAGGACATAAATTCATACATTAGGCTTATGAAAATGGTATTGCTAGAAATATTGAACCCTATTCAGCATACATCATAAGACGGCGTTGTTCAAACACAAGGAAGCACCAGCATATTATAGTGAGGAATTATGCAATAAATATGAATTAGATAACATATTACAAAACACTGGATTGGTCGAGAAGATCCAATCTACCGGCCTACTCACTTATCTAATATTTACAGCAACTGGACCTGTATGATAAAGGCCCAACTACATCACCAATATAGGCAATGACAAAATCGACTGTCTGCAATGCTAAAATTTAGATTTAATCTGATTTTGTAGAAGAAAGAATATAATAACTTTTATTACACACTATGCATTATATCCTTTAGAATTTTACCTTAGTATATTTTAGCTCGAAACATGTGATATATGTTGACTTATGTATATCTAGTTTCGTTCTGACACCTCCTAGCTTATGCATCATGAACTTAGGAACTCTGTAGAATCCTTGTAAAAATTCCTTATTACTTTGAGATAGAAATATTTATTTACGCATGATCTGTTTGTTACAATACATTTCTAGAAGGGGAAGAAAAGGGAAAAAAATACTTCCATTCTGAAGCAAAATGTAAAGCATTTATGTAAACGCATTATAATGCACACAGTATAGACGATATTTTTATATTCAAATCATAAAAATTGAAGTTTAATTAAAATTACTTTGATAAAAGAAACTGCTCCTATCAGTTTTTATCAATAATCAACTTTATATATTAGGATTATGATAAAGTTTTGGAAAGAGTACTTAGATGATACGTTTATACCGTGAAATATAAAAATGATATATAAAAGTAATACACATGATAAAAAGTTTGGGCAGTCGAATGCCATAGTGTCTACGTAATAATTTTGAATTAATTTTTGTGCATATTGTTCATAATATTTGAAAAATAATTCAGCATATTGCAATACTTAAAATGCACAGATAATGTAGAAATATATAAAACAAAATATTAGACAAACTATTTCAAAAGAGAAACAAGAACTAGACAAAATATTCCTACTCTTTTGGGTTAAAAATTATTTCATATCTACCATTTGCTGTTTATAATTTTCCAAAACATAGGTGAATCAAATTTTGGTTAAACGTGAAGTAAACTTTAGCTTAACACTGCAGGTTTAAATATTTTCTTAAAATTACAAATTACATGCATACAATTCTACAACTTAAACAACTTATTTATAGTTCAATTTTAGTTATGCTTACATTCCTTATTATTTGATTAAAATGACATTTCCTGGGAGCATTTTCATAATATGATATAGTGCTATGGTTAACTAATTTATCCTAAGAGATTTTCCTTAAAACATAAAAAGTTATGGAAAATATTTTATTCAATATTATTTTTCTTAAATGAATGAAATAGGTAAATAGCAAAAATAATACATTCTATACAAATAAAATAATTTCGTAGATTAGAATTAGATTACATTTTTGATTTAATTCTCTCTTACTGAATAAGCTACCAATATTATGAACTCAAGAGACAAATCTCAACAATATTTTGTCAGTGTAATACATTTAAAATAGATTTCCTTTTTGTACAATTAAAAAAAAATGTTGTAATTTTATAGGTTTTTTTTTTTTATTTTTCTTAATTAAAACTTTTTTTTTATTTTTGTTGTTTAAAAATTATCAATATGTTTTGAAATGGAGAATAATTTTTCTATTTTTTGAAGCATCTACTCTTGAAGTTCTGTGATGACCCCCCTGGGTCACACTTTGAACACCAAGATTAATTTGAGGCAAAGAACCAACAAGAGCCATTTTGAATAATAATATTATTTATTTTGTTATAATTTCCTCAAAAATCTCTGATAACATTTAATACAATAATGTTACGTCGTTTAAAGAGATTGGCTTTTTTATTAAATTAAATTACAAAGAATACAATTAATTACTAATCTAGCTCAACTCAAGTAAGGTTTACCGAAATAGGGGATCCGAGAAACACACGTATTCGAATTCTTAACTGTCATTAACTTTAACTAAGTAGCTCAAACTGAGGCTTACTTTAAGCGTACGTGAATTATATTTACCGCTGGCTTATATCAGCTTTCTGGTACGTCTAGCACCACGACGTCTTCACGAATCTAATCTCTTTGAATCTTCTAGTTTTGCATTTAAAGTTATTGGCTCAATAGCCTACCATCATCTATCTTGCTACCTCGCAACCCTCGACTTAAATACCTTATCTAATTTAAATATCCCATACTTCTTTTTGGGGTTGATTGGAAATAAACGCGAAATTATATTTCCCAGAAAGACGCATAAGAAGATTAGTGGAAAGGTTCCGTACATATTCATCACAGTTCTACTCTTAAAATCATTATAAAATTATTTTACAAGTTTATCCTTAGCTCAATTTTAAAAATCGAAATTTAAAAATAGATCAGCTATAAAGATAAAGCAAGACTGCTAGTTACTTTCAAACTAAAGAACATGTTTCTTTGGTTGAACAGCTAAGAAATAATGTATAAAATTTTAAACAAGTGCACACTCAGACATGATTCGAGTGCCCCCGAGTGTCCAAATGGATTAAGCTTTGGGGTGTAAGAAAATAAATAAAAACTTGGAAATGCAATAAAAAAAACTTCCAAGTGAAATTTATCAATGTCGCAAAATATATACTTAAAGTTTGAAGTAAAGTATTTCCAATAGGGGGTATTACATTGAATTCTTATGAAGAAGTAGCTATATAAATTTCTTCTTTCAAAACCCATAAATTCAGGGATAATATTTTCAGAAAAAGGGAAAAATTTGCAGAAATTTAAAGCATATGTCTTTGAAAGTAATATATATCAAATACTTGAATTATTCACGCTGAATACTTTTAAACATTCAATATAGATGTACAATGCTTTAAGGAAGGCATGCCCAACCCGCGGCCCATGGGCCGCATTCGGCCCATTTGGAGATTTTTTGCGGCACAATTAAAGTTTCTGTCTATATTATTTTAGACATTTGGGCTGCAGACGGTTGAATCGAAAATATCGTGTTTTGACCCACCCCCACCTCTCCCCGTGCAGTTTTTTACCGAAATAATTTTTTTCCTTCATTTGAATTCCAAGCAATTGTAATAACAGGTGTTGATGGATGAAGGAAAGCAGATGAGCTTGGGTGTGTTATTCCTCTTTCAACGAGAACTTCGTTGAGAGTGAGTAGTGTATTTAGTTCTATTTGTCAGAGAAATAATTTATGTCTATATTTTTAAGTTCAGATTAGTACTCTTTTTCTTGTTTTATTTGACAATGAAAGAATCCGATGATGTATTTAATGAGTTGCCTGAGGACTGTCAGACCAGCTAGTAGAAAAATGTAAGATAATTACGGCAGCAGAATAAAAATGTTTAATATTTTAAACTTCTGAAATTATGTAACTTTTTCATTTTATGATATATATTTAATCATGGTGCAATAATTAATATCCTACAATAAGAAACTATACATTTGGCTATCGGGCAGAAAAACAAAACTTAAACAATGTAATAATTACAAAGCTGTTCTTTACTTAATTGCTTTTTTGCATTTGAAATAAAAATTTTGAAAACCTAAATCAATTTTATGCAAACATACTGTAACACAAGTATAAAATGTGAAGATGTTACGCACATAGTTGTTATACTACGTAACCTCAGATGGCAGCATAAATCTACTGTAGATAAGAACCTTGTAGTTTAAGAGATATTCTTCCACCAACCAGTGGAAGCAGTCGACTTTCAACTTTGTTGTGATTGTGATCCAGTAAAAGGTAAACTTGGTGGTTTTTAGTCATATCAATAATTGAATGTTGATCATATCATATTTTGAATGATGTACAGTAGTAAAATATTTTGAATATTTTTTTTTATTTTGATATGTGCGGCCCACCTCAGTTTAGTATATTTTTATGTGGCCCACCAACCAATTTGGGCTGGGCACCCCTGCTTTAAAGGTATGCGACTTATTGATTGTTATATTGACTAACTTATTGCATTGAAATGATGAAACACGACAGATATAATTTTCAAAATTTCCTCAACCACACTTATATCCTCCATTTTCAAATATTGCCATTCTATCTACTTAAAGCCTCTTACATACTGCGATATTGGTTATTTTATCAAATAACTTAGAATAGTAACAAAAACAATTCTTATAATGCAAGATTCAACAATAAAATTTGCACAATAAATCGCAGAAGTTTTTCGCACCTTTTACAGAACTAAAGGCACAACTATCAATGTCTAAAAAGACAAGTAAGTAATGTATATTCACAAACAACTACTCACAAGTCGGCTCTTTAACGGTCCAAACAATACTGACTCATTTTCATAGAGCGATTTCTATTTATAGACTTACGTCATAGATCATGATAATAATAGATTTCTACAGTAAATTTAGCAATTTTTTACTCGCCAAAATAGTCACGAATTCACCAACAAGGTCACCAGAAGTTATGTCAATTTGGTTTAATCACCAACATTTCGCCAAGTTTCCACTGAATCGCCCATTACAATGTATGGAACAGCGTTGCTTGCGGATACGACAATTTTGGCATAAATACAACAAAAAGCAACTTTAACACATTACACATCCATTATTTACACTATTTTAAGCATCAGTTACACAAAATTCGTTTCAATATTTTTTTTTCTGTGAAGATAAATTTATCAATTATACGAAAGGAAATGAGGCCACGCATAGCAATAAGTATCATTACGAAAAAAATAATCTTGCATTATTAAGAAAATGGCATGAAATATGTTCCAAAGTATAGATAATGTACATGCTTTCTAATTTCTGTACAAAAAGGATATATATCGATTTTCCGATACACTTATTGATTCCTTTTAAAATACTTCTTGCAATAATTTTGTAACGTGCCAAGAATTAATTGTCTGTATCAATATGCTAAAATACCAATATTTGGTAATATTTTACAGACTCCTTCTTGTGTAAACATTTAACAAAGTGAATTGATATTTTTCTAAAAAAAGGTAGAGAGAGAGAGTTCTTTTGTGAAATAATAAATTAGTGCATTAAACTAATTATAATCAACAATCTGTATAATATATTGTTCCATGAGAATATGATCTGAATTATTGAACTATCTGTCAGAGTTTCGCAAAATAAGCAGAATAAAACATGTTTTTAATTTGTGATTTTAACTTTTATTTTACTGAGTTCATATATGAAAGAACGAAAAGATGCATTAAATCTATAGATTTGAAGAAAATTTGATACTAACATTTGCAGCTACGAAATTCAGAGTGCGAATAAGTTTACGATGAATTTAAAACAGAAAGAGTTTGAAAATGTAAAATCAAAATTATTTTTTGACAGGACGGATAAAACACACAGAATCTCTAAAGATTGTAAGTTCTTATCAAAATCATGGACTCAAGACAACTGTCTTTTTTGGAAATTTATGTCTTTGCTTGGCTTATATTTTGACCCTAGATCAGTGGAGAAACAAATTTTTCATCGAATTTTATCGGTAATCTTTGTATTGATTATGCATATAGTCCTATCGGTAGGAATTTTTAACTCTGCTGATTACTTTCTATATTCTGATTCGTTCAGAAAAGCATCCACATCTTTGGTTATTTCACAGATTTTCAGTATCTGGTTATGGCACGCGTCCTTCAGAAAACGCCATGAAATACGAAGAACTTGTGAATTATTAATAAATATAAATCCAAGTTCTCTAAAAAGGAAATTTTGTTCAGTGTTAAATGTTTTTACTGCTTTGACGATCACTATACCCTTAATATGTATGATTATCTCATGGAATTACGGATTCCGAAACTTTACACTTGGAAAAAGTGCATCAGATTTCTTTAAGAAAATCGGTTTGCCGGAAGAATTGCGTATCATGTATATTTATTTTATTATTCTCTTTCAATGCGCGGTGAAAAATATGCTAACTTTACTTTGCACTCTAATATTCCAAGGTCTTGGACACTCAATTCTTCTATGCAAAGAAAACTTTCTTCAAGTAGATGCAAAAGTAAACGAGATTTTACAAATGTATGAAAAAATTTTAATATGCAAAAACTGTATCGATAATACTTTTGGAGGATTTTTGTTTTTGTTAATATCTTTGGGACTTTTGAATGCCTTTGCAAATATCACTGTAGTTTTAGGATACGAGACTGGGCAATTCCGAAGCAGTGAAAGCTTGTACTGTATGAGTACCTTTTCAATTGTCAATGTTTCGATATTGATTTATTTGTTAATCGTGGCAGCTGATGTGAATGAAAAAGACAAATCATTCAGGAATGAAATCTCTCTCTATGTTTTAAAAAATAGAGTAAGAAATATTCCAAATGAATCTGCTTTAGATATAATTGCCTTCGGACATGAAAGTGTCGCATTTTCAGCCTGTGGATATTTTAGTTTTACAAAAGGATTCATTTTGACACTCATTGGAGTTCTTTTAACTTATACTTTACTCTTGAATCAACTTCAAGCAGTAGAAAACTGATAAGTAAACCATTATACACGACTTACATGTGAAAAAACGGATATAAATTTATTGATTTAGTTCTGTGCTAAGAATCTATAATTCTCGACCAATATTTGTATCTCAATGTTTATGGGGGAGAAAAAGAGAAGAATTGAATATGTTTTAATATGAATTTTAAGTCTGCGAATTTAGAATCGAACAGCTTGTTTATATACATAATTATTTTCACCGTAATGTGTTTTTCTAAAAATATTTCCCTTCTGAACCAACGCAATTTTACATTGGGGCATTGATATAATGCCATTTTTTACCATTAAATAATAAAACCAAAGCATAGAGAGGGGTAAAATAACTCCATGAATGTGTAAGAACGTTGATGATGACATATGATGTATAAATGCAAATATATATATATATATATATATATATATATATATATATATCTTATCTGGTGAAATATGATATGTGACAGCTGCTGATATATTATCTAATGAACGATTTAGTGTATCATATGAATGAATTGTCCTCAAATAATATTCACTTATCATGAACTTTAACTCTATGTGCGCATACTACGTAAAACATATTTTATGCTCAAAGTTTCATAAAAAGCTAACCATTTAATATTTTAAGGAAAAACTTAAAAATTTTGAAGTGATTTTAAAATGCTACTTTTCCCCTACAAAAATTTACATACACGCATGAAATTTGATTTACAAGTACATCAAACCACGTATAACAAAAGTTAGTATGGGTTTACGATAACATGATCGGTATTCGTACAATACTTCTTTTTTATGAAAGCTTATTGAAAATTTCTTAAAACAGTATACATTCTGAGTTTATTTATTTTTTTTTAAAAAAATAAGTATCGCTTTGATTTAAAAATGCATACTAACTTTTGTTACATGTACTAATAGCAATAGGTAAAAAATAAGCACATTAAAAAAAGCATTAGCATTTAAATGAAGACAAACTAGTTATTTTATCTTTCCAAGATAAGTCCGTTTAAAGTTTTGATTTGCCATAGGAATGTGAATAAAAAACAACACACAGAAGCTATAATAATTCTGCGTTTTTTAAGGTTACAGCTTTCAAGTTTTGTGAGGTTAAAAAAAATATATATAAAGAATAATTTAGGCTAAAAAATATATTTGATATTTTGACCAATTTCTGTCATTTGAATCGCACCGTGTCTCCTTAAAAAATATCAATCTTTTTTTCTGTTATTATTAGTTTTAATGCAAAACACGTGAAACGAAACACAAAGGATGTAAAACTCATACGTTTTGATTTCTTGGAAATGATATAACTCAGTTAAAACAAAAGCAACTAAAGGTAAACCAACAAAGATTTTTATTACATACACTCTAATAGCTCAGTTTTTGCAAAAAAAATATTAACTTCCTTTTTAAATAAAGTTTTCAAGCACTTAAAATATATCCAGAATCTATATTCGCTTGTACGTAAATAACATGCAATAAAATAAAATTACAATGTGATTTTTAATAAATTTTAGAGTTCATTGCATTGAATCATAGATTGAATAAAATGTTTAATCGACCTCTTTTTCAATTAAAAGCATTTATTGTTGACAAACAGAAACCTGATTTAAAGAATTAAGAAGCAAAGTAAGCGAAATAAGAAAAAGCTATTTTACAGCAAGGACTATGGAACATTTGTCGATATTTTTATATTTTTCATAAAATATGAAACTGCCATAATCAACTAATATGCTTGCATATAATTTTCCTTTTTAAATTAACCTTTTCCATTCGTATACCATGTTGGAGATGATTATACAAAAGTTTGTACTAGAAATTATATGCGCTGATATCCTTTTTAACATAAATCCATTCAGAAATACTATGTAGATAATAACATTAAATAACTGCAAGACGCTATATGGCTTTTGAGATCTCACTCAGTAATATTTCGATAAGCCTTGATGAATTATCAGAACAACTTGTGGTTAGAAGCCGTTTTCTATTTGTCTAACTGAATATGTAAACATAAACTATTTCCTATCCAAAATGGAGCACAAGAACATGATGGATCATGTCAACTAATTTGAATTGATCAAACTAGGGGCGCTGAATGCATGATAGTGTGTGGTACCACTAACTCGTCTCCATTTTATGCGTTCCTTTAGTGGAAGACATCAAACAAGCTTTAAAAAACTTGGATGGACATCAAAATCAGATTTGAGCATTTGACTTTATGGAAAACTAGACACTTTAGTACCTCATCCTTAACGTAAACTCAATGATTGCAGGATCTTTTCAAACAAAACAGCAAAGAGGGGGAGGAAGACAGCAGATTATTTTTTGTGAAACATGAAAAACACGTTTTTCTTGCGCATTAAAAATTGTTTTCAGAAGAAAACCAATCTTTGAAAAGATATGAAACATAATTTGTTTGTTATAATTCACAAAATTAATTTAAAATGGTTATAATTCTTACACTTAAAATAATTTTAATTCATTACCTTTACGAGTTTGCACCCAACGATGCAGAAAATTAATTGAGTACATAAAGTAAAAAAGAAAATGTTTGATAACCAATTATGTTGTCAAGTATAGTCGATGAGTAAAAATTATAACATCAAAATAAGGATTTAAAAATAATAGATATATAATCCTGAAAGGTGCAGCAAAATTAATTAAATAGAAAAAGTATTGATTATATTAAATGTTAACTATACTGTGATTTCCATATTATAAAATACTATTAATAATGTTTAACACACATGATGTAAATATATTATGAATATGAACGAAAACTGTAAGCTAAGTATAAAATTTTTTATCAAAAATTGACAAATTTGTATTATGTAAATGAATGGAATAACTTACCCAGATAATTGAATGTTATCAAATCAAGACATAATGAACAATTTGATCATGGATCATTATCTTTCAAAATACAATTTGTTTACTACTACTTGGTTTGCTAGCAAAACATGATTGAGAGCAAGGGTTGATAAAAGTTTATCTTGATTACAATTGAAATTCTTATCCAAATATTCATATACTGCATACAATTGGTTAACTGTCCAATTACGTGTTTATTTTCACCTGTTGTTAAAACAGTTTCATAACGAGGGAGGGATTTGTTTAAATAATATTAGGATATGTGAGAAAACATTTGGTAAATGTTTAAACAATTTTGCGGATATGCGTGAAGCAAGGGCATCATTGAATATTGATCTTTCTAATTATGTATGACATCTGATGATAGTGTACATTCAAATTTACTTTAAATTAAAGATTATGTAACAAACTTTTTTACTAAAAACTCACAAGATATTTTTAATAATTTCTTTTAAATTTCGAAGCGCATAGTTACTTTGAATTGCACTTAATTTCAGAAACATAAACTGTAATCCAGATAACATTTTATTTTGACAGGGTTTTAAAAACTCCTTAATAATATTCTTTATGCATTAGTTTCTAATATAACTGACATATCATTAGTCTACAAAAAACGAAATATATTAGTTAAAAGTAAGCATAATATAATAAAAAAGCAATTTCAATATTCGCGCAAATAGTTTTTCTATAATAATCTTTTATACTGGTTTTTCTTTTTTTTTAAAAAAAAAACAGGTATATATTTAATTTTCTAGTTTTCAAAAACCATTGCTCAAGGTATATTAAACATATTCAATTTACTTACAGTTAACATTATTTTATCTGCAAATAATAAAAAAAGAATGTACAGAAACACATTATATGTGTGAAAAAAAGCATTTTTTTCTAACTTAGAGTACAAAATGATAATACAGACGTTTCAAAGTTTAACTAATAAGGTATCTCAAATTTGAGCAGATTTTTGGGAATCCGATAAAGACATTATTTATCCATTTTAGTTGAAAATGGGCATTTTTCCTATTATTTTAAAAAAAGTATCACTGAATGTCTCCCAACTGCTCACTTTTAATCAAAATTTAATATACATTAACCAAGATTGCATTTTAGCATTCTTATACTTTATTATGTCAAAAAATCCTGTTTTTTTTCACATATAAGGCAAAAGAAACTAATGAGGCGTGATTTATAAAGATAATATTTTAATTAAAGATTACCAAAAAAATTAGCATAAAATATTGTTTATCATTTTAAAAGATAATTGACAGTATTCGTAAGAAAAAAATAAAGATTTTGAGTAAAAAATAAAAACCGCATATATATATTGTGTGTGATTGTTTTTAACACTAATATTTTCCTTCACAGATCTTATGGATCCTTTTTTAAGTTTTATCGATCAGAATTAAAACGGTTCATAACTATTTAAAACTTAAAAAGAGCCCTTCTCCCCGAAAAAGATCTTAACTTTTTTTTTAAGAAAATGTCGCACTGAAAAATGTTCAAACCCTTAACTTTTTTTTTCTTGGAAAAAAAGCATGAAAAAGAAAAGTTCAACAAAAAACTGTCTACAGTGGAAAATAAATAAATTCTTCTTTAAAAACAATTAATCTTTAAAATAGGGCATTGTTATTAGTGGCATATTTAGCTTTAGTGATATAAATTTTAAAAGGAATTTCAATTTGAAGTTTTACTTTAAATTGATATATAGCTTTATTTTTTATATTTATAATTTTAAACCCCTAAGCTTCTAATAGGTTAGATTAAAAGAAAAATTATTCCAATTCTTTTTATCGGCTGTTATCGGATTGATTCGGAATTTAGAAAAAGTTATATAATAGTTTAGTAATAGTTAAATAATTTCGTTAGGTTTTTCTACACAAATGCGAAATAAAAAAAAAGAGTCGAGATGTATTATTAGGATAAAAACTAGAATAGCGCTACTACATTTAAAAGAAGGGAAAAAAACACCCCTTGATTTTTTTCCATCTAAATTTAAAAGAAAAAAAAACCAAAATATATAAAAAAGTCAATTCCTACTTAGGTTAACAAAGAAACATTTATTTTAGTTGCTTTTTATTAAATAATTACAATTATTATGCTTATGTATATGTATATGATAGAATCACAATATTAAATGAAAAAATAGAAGAAAGTGATTTTCCTTTCTATATATGGTGTTGGACTATATTCATTCGTGATTCTCATTCTCAGAAAAGGCCATTCCAGGTAGGATTCGAACCGGAGACCTTTGGATTAAAAATCCAACGCACTATTCATTAGGCTACAGGGACATTATTGCATCGTGCATTGTGCTATTATTTTTTTTGTTGCTACTTATTTATTAATTAAGTTTACCTAATGAATGAATATTTGAAAAAAACTGTGTTAACATCAAGTGCCATCCACTACAAGTTTAAAAAATGCATTTCAACTTGAATGGATGAAAAAAAAGTATTTTATTAAAGATTGAAAATTTGAAATATATGTATATATATATACATATATGTATAAATATATAAAGATATATATATATATACATATACATATACCTATATATATATACATATACCTATATATATACATATACCTATATATATATACCTATATATATATATATATATATATATATATATATATATATATATATATATATATATAGGGAGATTATTATGAACACATATCGTAGGAATTGAAGAAAAAAAAGTATGCTGGTTTTTATCAGTAATGAACATTTTCTGAAAAAGCTGCCTAATGCAAAATTTTAAAAGAACAATTTTAATCATTATTTATAAATTTATTATGAAATACATAATTTTCAAACGCGCATATTTTAAATACTATAGATAATTATAATACAATTTTGATAGGAGGTCAGGTAATATCATTATACAGTGACTGAAAAAAATTAGATTTTGTTTTAATACAGTATTCACGTTATAACACACAATATTAAGTAAGCAAATGAAAACCCTTTCATACTTCAAAAATGAAAATGAAAAAAAGAATTGCTAACTTCGTATTAAATACATGACTTTATTGAACAATTGTTTTACATGCGTCCTTATATGATTGAAGGGTTTATTATTATAACTGAAAAGTTTAAAAACTAAACATGTAAATGAAAATATACTGTTCCAAAAAATATCAAAATTCCTTTCATTATTTACTATAGCGTAAAAAATAATTAAGGACTATGCTTGGATTGGATTGTTTCCTTTGAACAAATTAAAATTTTTTAATTTTTATGCACATACGGTAATGTATGATTACTTTATACGAGATAATAACAAAAAAAAATGTAAAACAATATTAACATATGTATTCTGTTTCATGTGATTGGTTAAGGAATAAATAGAATTTTCCATGTACACACATGCATTTAAATTTTTATTTTTACTTTATTATATCATTTCTTCTTGCTTTTAAATTCTGAAATAAATCTGGGGAAAATTTCTATTATTTCTAGTTATTTTTAGGGTATTTCAAAAAATTAAATCATATTATATATTTAATAATTGTTTATTATTAAAATTTTGACAACGTTGCCTACTTTGTTATCTCCTCTTTATAATTTTTGTATAAAAACTATAAAAAAAAACTGTCCATAGTTTCGTTATGAACTGAAAATTCCATGTGTTATTTGATTTTTCAAAAAGTATTCAATTATTTAATTTTTCAGAAGCATATATTTTTGTAAATAACAAGAAATGGTTTGTGCTTTTTATGTTTTTTATCGTTATCAAAGGAATACAAAACGATATAAAACATTTGTATGCATTGTAATAAATTAAAGATCTTAAAATAAATTACGAATTATTTGCATAAGGAGAAGAGTTTAAATATATGTGCAAAATTGTTAGAAATGATAAAATAACGCTATATGTAAATAAGAATGATTAAATTTGTATGTCTGAGAGTTTTTTAAATATGTATGCATTTACAATTTTTTTTCTAGAATGTATTATGTTGTCTATCTGAATAAATTTTAGGTATTGAAAAAATAAACTAAACACTATTCTAAGGGAATATAGTCTATATAGACGAATATTTTCCATTAACCAAGAAACAGCATCAAATTAAGAATCAGCAACATAGTTCATTTAAATATTGACAAGATTCACACACACACACGCACACACACACACACACACACAAGGCACGTATTAATTTATTTTTCCAAACAAATTTTATAAAACAAAAAAGTCTTCAATAAATTTAAATTATAAAGAATTATACAGAGGAATAATTTTTTTGTATCTAGTTTAATTCTTTGTATCAGGAACTAAAAACAAAATAGAAATAGTTTGTCAAAAATGATGCTTTACAGGGACATGAATAATCTTGATAACATTTAACACGAAACGCTTTTTTTTTCTTGTTGTGATCTCATACTAATTTAGTATTTATACGGGGACGTGGGTAGCCTAGTGGTTAGAGCATCGACACTCGATAATTCGAAGTTGGAGGGACCAATGAAAAACTTCGATTTATCAAGATGATAGGAAAAAATTCAAAATACACGAAGAGAAATTTTTTCTAACACATTTAAATTTAAAAATATGTAATAAAACAACAATTGTACATATTTTTTTTAAAGTACATTTTATACAGTACAAAAACAAAACAGAATTTAAAAGTCCTATATAGAAAGAAATCACTTATGTCTTGAAAACAACTATTAAAAGAATATACATACTACATATTTTTAAACCTTTTTGTCGAAAAAATCAGTTATCTTTTTTTTTGTTTTAAGGCATTCAATATATTTTTGTCGATAGATTTTTCTAGAACAAATGAAACCTGTAAAATGTCTGCATCAACATGATTTTGAAGGAAAAAGTTGTGTTGTTTGTTTAGTTACACTTTAGCTTCTGACAGAGTTACCGGATTTAACTCGTCCGATTCGTCTTGATCACTTTCTGTATTACTGTGGTCCGAAGCTACAATTTCAGCGTCAGATAGAGCTCCCCATACAGCAATGTTCGTGTCAACCAACACGTAGTCGTCAAACGTCAAATCTTGTTCTAGAAGAACTTCCTAAATGTATGCTTCAGCATTAGATTCAGTGAGTGTATTGTCCACATTAACCAGATTCGGCGAGGGGAAGCCTGAATTTTTAAAACAGCTGTGAATTGTCAAAGGAGTAACAGCTATCCAAGCCTTGTCAATCCTGATCAAAGTTGTTAAAACAGTAAGAGTAGTTACATTCTGCTGATTTCCGAAATTATCCAAAACTCTTTTAACGACTTCACGCCGATAAAAAGTTTTAAAATTATGTATGGTGCCCTGGTCGAGTGGCTGAAGTTTTGAGGTTGAGTTTGGAGGGAAATATAGAAATTTTACATTTGATAAAGGTGGTTCGTTATTTCGCACAGTACATTTGTCTGGAAATAAGATAATATGTCGTTTCTCTCTTTTCATATCCGAGTTCAGTGAGACCAACCATTCATTAAAGAATTCGGTGGTGATCCATGTCTTCTTGTTTGAGCGGTATTTGGAAGGGACAATTTTATTCCCTTAAAATACCGAAGTTTTGCTGATTTTTTAATGACGAGAGGAGTAATCTTTTCTGAGCCATCCATGTTTACAGCCAGTAAATCAGTTAACCTCTCCTTGCTATGTTTTCCTCCGTGGCATTTTTTTTTAATGTAAATGTTTTTTTTTCTGTCAAAAACTTGAAAAAGAGTCCGCTTTCATCCGTGTTGAAAATGTTACGTGGTTCGTACTCCTTTATTAGATCCGAAAGGGAGTTCTGCCACTTAGAACAAACGTTAATGTTGAAACTTGAGCTTTCTCCACACATTTGTTTTGAAGACTATCCCATTCCTTTTATTAAAATTTGTAAGTTATCCCTCGCTAACCGAAAGTTCGATTCCTAATTCTTTGGCGAATGCTTTAGCCTTTTCCTTCAATAAAGAGACACCCATCGGAATAGTCTGTCCTAGACACTGTCTCATCAATGGAACTTAACACTGTTCAAGACGTGGAAAATTACCTTAACTAACGCGTTTTTTCACTCTACTCGAAGATGCATTAAAAATTTTCTCTTTATTCTTCAGAATAGTGGAGAGCGAGCTCAGTGGGATTTCAAATGATTTGGCTACATCGACCTTCCTCTCATCTTCAACTGATTCTATCACCGTTTGCTTTTTATAAATTGTTAAGAACTTGTACTTTTTAAAAGGAGACATGTCGTTCCTTTCGCGTGATAAGTCGACACCGAGGTGAGGTGTAAAGTAGTGGCCCAAGGTTTATCGAAATTAACAGGTAGGAAACGTAAATCACCACAACTTTATTAAAATAATATTTTTAATTTAAAATTTGGAATCTAAAATGAACGAAAGGCGTATCCACAGTTCACACTCAGCTACGGGGTATGCTTAATAGCAAGAGTCGACAACTATGACACGTGGAGCAATTCCTAGTGGCACATTACCACTCATTTAAAAAAAAATAGAATAAAGTTAAATCCCTGTCTCTCCTGTCTTCGTACATTTTTATATAAAGGTTTTATTTCTCGCTTTCAATTCTCTGCCATAAAACGATTCTGCTGAATTATCTTGAATGTCGTTCGAGTGATTTATTTAAAAAAAAACATCCGTTTAAATGTGACTCATTATTAGTAATAAATACTCAACGCAAATCAAAATTATTGTGTAATACTTGTAAAAGGAAGTATCACTCATTACTGCACAGTGAATAAAAAAGAAAGCAGTTTTCCTTTATCCATCTAAAGCTTGGGTATCAACGGAAAAAGGAAAAACAGATGGCTTGGGAATAAATCAAAATTCTGCTAGCAAATACCGGAAATATAATAAACAAAGTAGTTATTCTATACACATGCACAATTTTGAGTGAAAATAAGTTCAGTATAAAAAGCGCTCGAAGGATAATTAGGTACGGGAAGTGTGAATCTAACTTCATAATATTGAAGGTTCGAATTATTGAGAGTTTTATAGGATAACTTCGAATTATCACGTGTTGTAGTCTGGCCAATCACCCATTTAACTTCAAAATATTGAGAGTACCAAAACATATGGTTTTAGTTGGACATATCAAGAGTTTTTCTAGGGGCTGAGCATATTCTTCGAATTAGCGAGAGTTTCGTGTTATCGAAAGTTCGAATTATCGAGAGTCGACTGTAGATATATATATATATATTAAGAAACACTTTCCATTTCATCTTTTGATAAATTATTAAGGACATTATTTAATTATATTTATTATTGATTCCTCCTTAAAAAATTAGACCTTGAATTTTTGATAGATTTATTTTCGATTTTAAGTACTGTAAAATCAAGCGTATAATGGCTTTTTTAAGACTAAAAATAAGATCGAAATTTATGAGTGCACGTTATACGCCGGGTATAAAAATAAGAGCTTCAAAAATAAATAAATAAATAAATAAGATTATAATAGAAAGAGAGAGAGAAATGAAGACTTCTACATTTATTGAAATACTGTTCATTTAAAATTGTCATTTCTTATTAACTTAAGGCTACACGGTACCCCTTTTCAAAAATTTTTTTGGAGACAGTTACAGTAAAAATAATTGCTGTTTTATATTTAGATTATATTATTAAGCTGATTCTGTAAGCAAAAAGTCAGTGGGACCAGCCATTATTTTACAACTTTAAAAAAATTTAAGAATTTTTGAATTTTTTCAAACTTTTATAAAATACTCAATTTTTAAAACTTTTTAGTAATTTAAAGTTATTTATAATTCTTAAATTATTATAAACAATATTTAGTATGGATTTAAAATAATATTCCCTAGTTGTGTGATTTTTAATGATTATTTTTCTAGAAAAACCTGGAAAAAACATGAAAATTTTGAAAATATCGATTTTAGCATTTTTTAGAAAAATAACTAGAGTTCTCAGCCCTAAATCCATACTAACTTTTATAGAACATACATTTGGGAGTATATACAAAAAAATTCAAGGCTCTTTCTTGAACAGGAAAAAAGCCTTAGGGATTAGAAAACACTTATACCTTCAAAATTAAAAGTCTGAGAAAAACGCATTTAAAGCAGTGTTTCTCAAACTGTGGGGCGCGCTCCCCTGGGGGGCGCGATAAACGTACAAGGGGGCGCCAGCATATCGAAAATAAAAGATTAAAAAAAATTATTTACTGGAATGAAGTAAAACAAAATACTTTCTGACATAATAAAAAAATACACATTTACACTGATATAATTTATATATCTGCGATATTACGTCATAAAAAATTAAAGCTACTTCTTTTCAAACCAAAATGAGAAAAAACAAAACCCAGACCTATAATCGAAAAAAAATTTTAGGAAGATAAAAAGTTCATCACTGTTATATTATTGTCATCAGCTGTAGCCAACACAATGTAGTTGCTGCGGTTTGACCTTCGAACTTACTTGTACGGTTAGTTACGTCCCTGCTCTAATGTATTTGTTTTTTTCATTTAGGGAAGTTGCAAATAAACTATTTCTGCTGCGATTTTTTCCTTGTAAAATATTTTTATGATTTTTGGAAAAGCACAGAGACCTCTTTGAAGGATTACTTGGCCAAGATTTATTTCTATGAGTTATTCCCAAACATATAAAAAAGCATCATGAAAAACGTTTTACATAATTTTTTTTGAACATCCATATTGTAATAAATACACTTTTATTCCGGAGCTGTCACGCCGGCAACAGAGTGCACAAAATTGGTAGTTCTGGCACAACTGTTCAAATGTTACCAATGGCTCTGACACTATCCTCCTGTTTGACAGTCTTAACGTGTGAACTAAAATATATTTGTCACATATCTCCCTCTTTTTTGGGAGTGATAAACGTTTTTTTACAATCTTAAGGTACTTGTTTTGACTGAGTTCCCGGTGTGATAACTTTTTTTCCGAAATATTTTCTGTATTCTTGAAAGTAGGTGAGTATATTTTCTCTTAATTAAATTATTCACTGGAATTACGATTTTTATTGTGTACTATAAAAATAATTATAAAAAAAATATTGGGGTAGCTCAATAACCCCACTCGACCATTAGTATCGAGTGCGCGCCGGCTCCAGGTTTAAAACATGTTGAAGTCTTTTCACTTTAAAAATTAAAAATAAAATTATTTCTCATCGGAATTTTATATTATTGTTCATTATTCACCATCAATCCTAAATGATAATTCTGTGCGGTTTAAAATTACAGTTCGCTTAAAACTAGTTATAATTTGAGCAATGATTTAAAAAAATCATTTTACAATTTTTTAAACATTGTCGCGCATTTAGCTTTATTCTGCTTACAATTCAACGATTATTTCAATAATGTTTTATTTTCTTATAAATGAACTCGTGCAAAGAGTGGGTACTTCAGCCGGTATACTTTTAATGTATCAGTGCTACACTGAGTATAATAAAACTAATTAATTAATACTAAATTAAGAACAAGATTAATAATTTTTACGGCTTCCATGGACTTGCCTTAGAGAGCAAAGTTTTTCAAAAGAATGCCTATGATTAGAAATTGACCCTCTGAGTTCTTTTTCTATATCTGGCTGATATCTGTATTTTTTGTCTTCTAAGCAACCACCGCATTTTGCAATATGTTCCAATTTAAAATTAGAGAAAGGAAAAAATAACATAATAATTCCTATTACTTAATATTTTTTTTTGCTTAAAAAAGCAACATATACAAAATTTAATACTTATGTCATGAATTTGTACGGCATATAATTAAGATTATTGCTTTAGCGTAAAAAAAGTGCATTATTATTGCATTCAGTATATTATTAATGTATAAGGGGGGCGCGATAAAAATTGTGATAGATAAGGGGGGCGCCAGTATTGAAAGTTTGAGAAGCACTGATTTAAAGTTTTCAAAGTCATAGAACAAAAATTTATAATGCCCGTAAAACTCTAATTTTTAATATGTTATTTTCCAATGTAAGTTCTACATTAAAACACTATTTTTATTAAATATGACTGAAAATTATATTTTTAATTCAAAATATATTTTAGCATAATATTGATAGCATTTGTTAAGACGTCAGTTTATTCAGCTTTGTCTTAACCTAATACTTCACAAAAGTTTTGAAACACGAAGCATTTATGTACAAAATAATAATGATACTAACTTAAGCTAAAAATAGTCAGGTTTCCTCATAAAATTTAATTTTTTTCAGTTTTAAATTGGGGTAGTTTAGGAAGTTTTAGCTCTTGTCGTACGACTTTAAAATACTAAAATATAGTACTACAATATGTTTAGTATAATGTAGTTTGGTACATCAAGGAAATATTCAGTTATATCTGCAGCATTTGACTTCAGAATACTTGTATTCGAAAGTCTAAGTGCAGAATCAGCTGAGGACTGATTTTTAGATATATCATTTTCAGTAGTATTCCATCTCTTCGAAATATTGCTTCTCACAGAAACCCAGAACGCATTTGCCATGGCATTTTTTCGACAGGAAAAAAATTAATGATAAAGCTTTTAAGTTATATAAACTGTTTTTAAAGCAAAAATTGGCCATGAAATTAATCTTTATTAATTAATTATGAGAACTCAAAAACTCAAAACATAATCAAGCAGAAATGATTTTAGTAATGAAAATTCGAATTAATTACCATTTCTAACTAAAAGCTCAAAAATATTTTTAATTAATTCAACTTAAGTGTGAAAAAATGCTTTAAAAGGAAACCGAAACCAAAACCATAGCTCATAAAACTTCAAATATCTTAGAAACTAATTTGCTAACAGATTTGAAATTTTGTGGCAAGCATCTCAATGATATGGTCCACCAAAACATGCAAAAAACATTTTCGGTAAAAATAAAATTTTAGGATACTGTGTAGCCTTAAAAGGTTGCAGTTCTAAAAGTATATTACTTTTAATAAAGCTTAGGAGAGTACTTCGAATCAATTACTTCAAAACATAAGAACATTGTGCACGTACACTTCAGGTTCCTTCGTAAAAAAAGGGTTGGTGCGTTATGCAGCGAATATACCACAACATTAAAAATTGCTGCTTGAAAGTATAGGTGCTCGTTATACACTGGAGATTTTGCGGTAATAAAATATCATAATTGGCTACACATGTCTTACAAACTAGTTTAAAATATTCCCTAAACAATGATGTATAATTTCTGTAACTAACTATTAATTCCTCTCACTGTAACACGTGATCATATTTTTATATTACATTTTTCCCTGCCTATAAAAAATGTTGAATTTTAACTATCCCTCTCTTGTGTGAGAATAGTACACGCTCAAATAACTCTCCAGATTCTAAAATGAAATAAGTGATGTGATCCACAAGAAAAAGATTTTACTTCTACCAAGACTACATATCTCAAAATGATTACCAAATTGATATGAAATATATCACTTCGATATATTTCAGATATTACTGTAATTCTATTGCATTATGACTACTTGTTGAATATGAAACAAGGCCAACTTTTGCCCTCAAAACCGCTATCTTGCTTGTCAAAAGGATCATAAATATATGTTGCAGGGAAATGATGGAATTAGGAATTTCATCAAATTTCTAAGGGAGATGATCAATTGATGGAAGTTGTTAAATGGCTTGACAAGTTTCAGTGAAATTATGAAATAAAATTGTCATGAGTTTAAAAGTGTTTATTTAACAAATATGATGCATTATGAAACGTAGAAGTAAGTAATACAACAGCAGTCAATGAAATACAAATTATTTATTCGAAACTAATTGACAAATAATTAGAAAATTAGGCTGGTATTTTTTTATGTATAACATGTTTTCTCTCGGTTGATTACTCACTAAAGTATTAATACTTATGTCAATTCTATGGTGCTATTTTTTTAAATATATGGGGTTGATATTTGGGGGATCGATAGTACTACCTGTATGGTTAGGAAGTACAAGGACTCGATCCCCCAGGTGTCCCCCCGCTCCCGGACATTTTGCCAAAGCAAATCCTGACTAGTTCATTTCATCATTTGACTGAAACAGTTCAGGGTTCGATAAAATCACTTGCTTTCATCATGAAAAGGATCTTGAAGAGACGTTATTTTAACATCCCCCGTCAATTGATCCTATTCCTTAGGGATTTCATGAAATTCCTAATTTCGTCATTTTCCATCGACATATATACCTCACATTGTTTGATGCATCTGGTGCGAAGCATTTATCAACTGATCCTGTAAGTACTGCACATTGTGAAATGTAGCGTGGTAGCACGACATTGGTTTTCAAGGTGGAACCACAAATGCTTGTTTTCCACAACCTTAAACTTCTCTACTTTCTAACACATATTTTGTTAAAAAACCTGAACTTATTACACATTAAAATTACAATATACGTCGGAGTTTTTTGTTATTGCAGAAAAAATCCTGAAACATTTATAAAGTGGATAAAAAGTTAAGAGCGGCACAAAATATATGCGCCACAAAGTTACAAAAAATAAGTAATTCAAAAAAAAAAATAAACAAAAATTGTTAGTAATAATTATAAATATATTTATATAAGCCTTCAAATTAAAATACCATAAAAGTTATTCAAATACTTTCTAAAAATACAAACATTCATAATTCAGCATAAAATTATTTAATAATTTTCTTTATTACCTTAAACGTTATTCATATTTCGTATGAATCAAGTTTAATGTTGCAAAATTTTTATTCGAAGACTTGTTACACATAAATTTGAGACTACCCTCAAATTTGTCAAATGAAGATAGATTTCTAAAATAATTCTCGTTTATTTTAATGAGTACATAATATAATCCAATTTGTGAACATGCACTTACCCAGATTGAGAAATATTTAAACAGAGTATATGTAGTTGGAATTTTAAAATGTCTTAAAAGCAGACAATACCTTAAAGCATTCATATTCAAAGAAATTTTATAATTTTGTTTAACTTTACACTGATAATCTACACATTCAAGATAGTGCTTATAGAATGCTAAATGATACTTCCTGAAATCTAAATTAAAGTGCTTGGTAATTAAATTTTAAACTAAGATCAAAGTTATTATGTTTTCTAAATGACGAAGATGAGTGTGGAATATTTCTAAAAGGATTTACAGGATATTGATAAACACATTTCAAATAGCCCTCTTCAAATATCTCAAGGACACGTGCATTTCGATTGGAAAGTGCTTTGTATTAAAAATTAATTGATTACTCAGGATAATATTCCTTGGCAGATACCATTAATTATCATCTGAGGTATCAGGATAAGCCGCAATAGCCCTAATGTGCATAGAAATTTATTGAGATCTTTTAAAGCGTTTCCTAATTGCAGAAAAGGAAGTGAATCATTGAAACCCCAAGATGATCATTGAAAGCTAGCGGATAGACCCGTTACAATACAATGAGGAATTAAATGTTTTACGAATGTTTCTATGTGGAATTGAATTATTTATTTTGTTTGGAAGTACTTTCACATAAATTTCTTAAATAATTGACATATTTTTTATTTGCGACTTTTTTATGTGGTCCCTTTCCATCGCATAAAAAAAGTTTTTTGTAGTATGTCGGGAAAATTGTTTGTCATAAGTAAGAATTTATAAAATTTTCGAATATTTTTTTGTGCGATTTCTTTTATGTGGTCCCTATCTATCGTACAAAAACAGGTTTAACTATATACATCAAATGTGTATTGTATGTGTATTTTCAAGAATTATTTATTTTTGAAAATAGTTGCCATACACATTCAAAATTTATAAAAAGACTGTTTCATTATTTTCTAAGTTTGCTTTCGATATACAAGTAGTAAGAATATTTGAAGTACAGCCATAAAATAAATCAGTGTAGTTCTATGGATAATCTTCGATCGCGAATCTCGATTTCGGCTATAACAATATACCAAATTCGCATTCCAAGTGGGCGGGAAGTTCATTAAAGTACGTAAGATGCATGATATGGGCCTGTGTTCTGCATCACGTGATGATAGGATCTTCCTATCAGTAAATGGGAACTGGAGTTTCGATTAATTCAATTCCATGTGATTTAAGCTTCACTCAAGTCACAGGAACTTCCAGAATAAAGTTTTAATGAATAGATTATTTATTTGAAGACCTAATTGGAAAATAGTTTATACATTTCATTTTCATTATGAAAAAAATATTATTTTTATTTATATTAATTTAGTCTTTTTCAAAGTTTTTCATAGAACATGTTTTAATTATAACTTCATGGGTACGATTTATATTAATTTTAACTTTGTATATACATATAAATATAATAATTACCATAAACATTAGAATTAGTTTATATGAAAAAAATGCAATAAAATTTAATAATTAAAATTAAAGAATGCATCTCTAAAGACTTAATTAAATACTAAACCCTTAACACGCAGTATTTCTTCATGAATTAGTTAAGTGTGAATTTTTTAAAGAAAAATCACCGGTAAGTGTCTGTTGCCATGGAAATTTTACTGCATTAGAATATTTATTTATAAATCGTGCTCTGTTTTAACTAATCCTATTTTATCAACCGAATTATTCATTCTAATCGAGAGAAAAGCATTTTTGTAAATGTAGTGCTAGTTAAAAATGGTTTATTTAACTATGTTTTCTGAAAAAACTGATTTTTTGCAATCCATTATACTTGTATACTAATACAATGAAACAATTTTGTTATAAATATGAAATCATAGTATGATTGGAAGGTGGCAAATAAATATCAATTAAAATTTTCGATTTCTGAATCATACTTAAAAGTAAAATAAAGGATTTGACTCACGTAGTTTCCAAATGTATTCATTACTGGTACTCTCGTATTATATAATCGATAAATGTTGCCAAATAAAAATACATTGCATCATTATTATTAGTATATTCAAACATGCGCAGAAACGGCTTCTACAATTGGCATATGCCACTGCATCTGATGACTTCTTTCAATTTTACGAATTTGGTCGATGGCATATGATACATAAACACCATATCATTAAGGCGTGTTGGAAAGCTAAAATCTTATTTTTTTGACAATTTCAGATTTTTACATTTTCAAATTGTATAGCTTTTAACCTTTCTAAAAGTACTTTAATTTAACCTATACGGTAATTAGAAGCCCTTAAAACTTTTTTTTTTAAAAAAAATCTTTGAAACTGGGCCCTGCCCATTTGAATAGCGAAAAATGTTAACAAAGTACTTCGTTTTTGCTTAAAAGTTGAATTAAGTCTGATATAAACCAAAAGATGTATCTTTTATTGTAAATTGAGTCGTTTATTTTTTATGTCCTAGCCATTGGAAGTCTCTCTGTATACATTAAAATCAATTTATCTCAAAATGTAAATTTTGATGTTCAATGTACCTTTTCTGAGAAACTACTGTTTACAGGTGTGAATTTTTTTTGATATATTTATAATGGTGGCCATTATATACTAAAATGAATGTTTTGTAAAAAACTCAAAAAGGAATTTTTTACAAACTTTTTATGAGGAAAATGGGTTAAATTTCGCAATGTTTGCATAAATATTTCGTAAATTATGAAGAAAGTCTAAATAAGCTAAGCTCTCATTTCAGTATAATGATTGAGGTGTATTTTAATTCTATGAAAAATTTCATGCCTGTAAATATAACAGATTTTGTTAAAAGGTACATCGAAAACAGCCAATTTTTTAACATTGTCAGTATATATAGAGAGATTGGGGTTTCCAACTCCTCTTCATAGAAGAGAAAGAAAATTTGAACTACAGAAAGATATGCTCTTCTAAAATTACTCAAACTCCAAAACACTTTAAATGTTAGATTATGAAAAATTAAAAAAAAATATATTGAAATAATTTAATATTAAGGGCGATATTTTTAATATATTTATGAATAAAACAAGCATGTAATATTAGAAATGATGTAATTTATGGAAGTAAAACTTAATTTACTTTTAAAATCACACAAGCAAAATTTAATTTGCAAGATTGCAAAATATAGTATGAGTGCGCATCTATCATTAGCATAAAAAAACCCTATTTACTTGTTTAAAAAAATATTCTCTTTTTTTCTGATTACCTGCATTGACTTTTAATTGTACAATGGCTAATGCATTTTAATTTGTTACCATGGTAACATAGTTGCTGTTTTGTCCATAAATATATTTTCTTCTTTTATATTTTTTAATTCAAAGTTTCATTGATTATTTTACAGCATGCTTAAAATTAAGATTGCTCAAATGTTCTTTAAAAAATTTTTTTTTTTCATTCTAAAAAAAATTTAAAACTTTCCCATTACCCTTGATAATATCTTTTTCCATTATGTTCACACAAAGCATCCCCCCCTCCCAGCACATACATTACTTACCATCTTATATTGCTTTAAATGCATTCAACTTAACACTAATTTTATAAGAAAGTAATAAAATTCTTGTAGATTTAAATAAATTTAAAAAATAAATAAATAATTTTGAATACACTTAAAAATGCAATCTGAACAAAAAAATTACAATTTAAGAATCAGTAAGTAAGGTAGATACTTTCCACTAGTATAAGGAGTATTTTAAATAAGGAGTATTTGTATTTAAATTTATTTCCATTTAATCGAATATTCCAGCAAATTATTTATCCATTAGTGTTTTTAATTATATATCGATTAAATGTAATTAAGTACAGCATGTAATGTGTATTTACTGTAATGAAAAACATTATTAAAATATAATATTTTCCCTAAGTATGATTTTGCTTTATTAACCGTTTGATCAATAAAATGAATAATTAGTAAAGTAAAACATAAAACCAATATGAAAAAAAAATGTTACTCGAAGAGGTGCAGGATTTTAATAACAAATTACCCAGTGGAAGTATTAGGTTTTTTAAGAAATTATTTTCCACTGAAAGCATGAGGAAGAAAGTTAGTGACATATTGTCTTTTACACAGAAAAAGCATTTTCTTAAGTTCTTTTTTATTTTTAGTAACTAACAACAATTTTTTTATCGATGAAATACATTTTGATATCGACAAAATTTCTCATTTCATATATTTACACGGATCATGTTTAGACCAGCCGGCATGTTGTCATTATCGTCAAATACATTTCATATACTTATTTGAAAAATTAAAAAAAAAACAATTTTTATAATGAGATTACACATTGTTTCTTTCCGGTCTTGTCAAGCACGCATTAAAGTAATCAATTAATATTTTGATGTAGAAAGCGTTTTTTTACCCGAGGTTCAAATATATATTTTCCTATGTTGAATATATTGTAATTGAAGAATGTCAACGTGCTCTCTTCAAAACAATTTACCATGCTTAGACGTTTTATACTATTTTTGTAGATGCTAAGTAACGCATGCCCTTTTTTTTTTATTTTCCTTTAATCCTTGGCTTTCTGTGGCTCCTCTGAAAATGTTGTAAGCAAAATTTCTATATCATGTACTTCAAATGTGAAAAGCTATATATATAGGTTAAGCTATTCACAAGATACATTCAATATAATGCTTTTTAAGGTTAGAAGCCTTACAAATACATTATATTTTTTATTTTGTCTATAAGAGCAGTTACTAATCGCTGCAAATAAAAATAAAATGATGAAAAATGATACATACTGAAAGGAAATATTTAACACTTTACATTACATTTTTATTTGTAATAAAATGTTTAAAAATACTCCTTTTTATATAGGAAAAATTGGATTGTTGTTTTTCTCCGATGGCATATCGTGCAATTGGAAATTAATATACAGCGAATATCGTTTAAAACGAAACTGATGGGAATAAAATATATTTTCGTGTAAAAAATATCGAAAAAAAAAAACCCACACCATATGTTCATCAAAATTAAGTTTAATAGAATACATTTTATTAAGGTATCCGACTACCATAAAATCATGATTTTTTTCAAAAATTGACAAATTTTTTTTATGACTTTATTTTATAGGCCATCATATAAGCTTAATAAAAATACCAAGTTTTTTATTTTCCAATCACTAGAACAAAAATTACAAGTGTTTTAGTAAAAGCAGATGCCGTAATCTTACACAAGATGACAAACTTTAAAATGCGTTTTACTCGAAATGTGTTTTTGCGAAAAGTTCAAACGGGGACAGCGATTGCTCAAAAGTTTTGAAAATAATTTGATGAAATTTTTGTGTATGTTATGTATAACAGTAGAAGTGTTTTGATCTTCAGATTTATCAATCGCTGTTTTATTTTAAAATTTACAGTCCTTTATGTGGATATAATCACTTTCTTTTTAAGCAATTTCGTATAATCACTAAGATAAAGAGCTCTAGGTTTTGTAAAAATTGAAATATCTCTTATCCTGAGGGTCATTTCAAACACGAATAATAAAGTAACACATCAAAATTGAAAAATTAAGAATTTTCTCATAAAAATTTTGTACAGAGCGGGCCCCGTTTATGTAATTTTTTGTACATTTTTACCAGTTTTTCCCCATTTTAATAATAATAAAAAAAATTTCTGCTTTCAATTTTAAGATTTTTTCCTTAAAATATACTAAATAAATCTAAAAATCACAAAAAATCCTCATATTTCCATTTTTTCAAAAAAAAGTTGTCGCAAGTAGTCGGATACCTTAATATAGACATGTATTTAATAAAAATAAATATATCATGTGTAACATGTATTTAATAAATGATACTAGAACAATCGCAAGGACTTTATGAAATTAAAAAAAAAATATAGTGATACCAAAATCTGCACAGATTTTCGTTTTCGCCTTTTATTTTTGTTCAACAGTCTTAAGAAGCATCCTCTTCTTTTTCAGCGAAATAGCAGTTTGTTTCCCCCTGAGCTATTTAACCATTCTACACTGGTGTGCAAAAATTAAGGACGAAGTCGACAAATTAGCATATAAGCTGAACGAAGAGGCAGAGCGGACAGAAAGACCAATTAAGTACGGTGATGTACGGTAGCACATGCGCAGATATGCAGGTAGACGAAATGGGGGAGTGTCTGAGTAGTATAAAGCATGTTGTCGGTGTAAGATCAGTATTTCTGGCAAAGAGATTGCACGCCGTATAGCAGTTAAAATCACACCGAGTTGCTGCCTCAGCGAGAAATGGCAATTAATCAATCTGTTAGACGACATCTTAATGCTTTTACCCGAGGTCGAATCATTGGGAAGTTGGAGGAAGGCCGCAGTGTGACAAGTGTGTGACAAATCTATACGGAACTTTATCACTAACCTTCTGAGTCGCCCTTTTTAGGGAAATTTAATTCCCTACCTATTTCCAATCAACTCCAAAAGCGGACAGGATTCCTTGTTATGCAGATTAGATAAAGTATTTAAGTCGAACGGAATAGTAAAGTTAGAGCAGTAGGAGATAGAGATTGAAGCAGAAAGTTATAGTGAAGATAAATTGAAGATTTCTTGTTGGAAGATTTAATCTCAGATAAAAGCTGAGCTGAGCTGAGCTGAATTGCAGTGTGGTAAATATTAGTCTTATTATTGCGAATGAAATTAAAATTAAATGTTCAATAAGAACATAGAATATAATTCTGGGATCTCTTATCGTGGTAATCTCTGCGTGATAGTTATTTAATTGTTAATTAATTGGATCATTAATTAAGTTAATTTAAAGGATATTACCTTTAAAACCTCATAATACTAGTTAGATATATTTGTTAAAAAGTCTTTGATTCTATTTGGATAAGATAACAAATAAAGAAAGTTGTTTATAAAAATGGCAACTGGTTCTTACATGACTCCTATTTATTCTCGTTCTCAAAGTGAGGTCCAAGGAGACCTTCACAAGTGTGGCTGCAGAGTTCGGAATTGCTCACAGCATCGTTTCACGACTTTGGAGACAATTTCAAACTACTGGAACAGCTATCCGGGGGTTCAGTAGTGGTCGTCCACGAGGAACCACATCCGCAGATGACCGGTACATTGTCTTACAGGCCAGAAGAAACAGGCGGCAGAGAGCGGGAGAAATCGCTATACACACGACACAGGCCACTGGACGACCGATATCGCGTTTTACCGTGGCCAGAAGACTGCACGGTGGTGGTCTGTTTGCACGACGCAATGTACGGTGTGTACCTTTAACGCCTGCCCATCGGAGAAGGCGTTCTCTGTGGTGCTGGGAACACTGGAATTGGAGAGACAATGAATAGGGACGAGTACTCTTTACAGATGAGAGTAGATTCAGTTTGAGTAGCGATTCTCATCGCATACTCATCTGGAGAGAGCGGGGAAGCCGCAATCATCCCTCGAACATCATTGAAAGGGACAGGTATGGAGGTCGCGGTGTTCTCGTTTGGGGAGGCATCATGCTTGGTAGTCGTACAGACCTTCACATCTTCGACGCAGGTTCAGTCAACGGGACCCGTTATTGTAACGAGATTCTTCTTCCATATGTGCGTCTTTTTAGAGGCGCTATGGGTCTGCAGTTCCTTTTCATGGACGACAATGCACCATGTCATCGCACAGTAGCTGCCGAACAGCTCTTAGAGATTGAGGATATTGAACGTATGGATTGGCCGGCACAATCTCCGGATCTCAATCCATCGAGCATATATGGGATTTTCTAGGCAGACACTTGGCAGCTCGTACATTACCACCAGTAACGATTCGGGAGCTTCGATTGGCGCTGCAAGACGAATGGGCAGCAATGCCTCAACAACTCATTGACACCCTCATTCTCAGCATGGATAGACGCTGTGAAACCTGCCTAGCAGTCAGGGGAGATCATATCCTCTACTAAAGACCGGATGTTTCTTGCTGGACACCCATCACAGGGATGTTTCGGCCTTCAGTCGCATTGCGCTCCATGCTACTTTTTCAATCAAGCTTCTTTTTATCCCTCTGATTTCTCTTTTAGTAAATGTTGTTTACATTACACATGTCCTTACGTATTGTGGATCTTACGGTATTAAATGTGTTGATTTGGAAATCTTTTGTACAAAGTTATATTGAAAAAACCGTCTCGTCCTTAATTTTTGCACACCAGTGTATTCCTTAAAAAAAACTCTTCGAAAATAGAAAAAAATTCCGAAGCAAATGTTCTATTTTTTACTCACGCTACAATGTACTCGCCACTGAATTCCAAAACCAGCTGATAAGATATTTTCATGCGGCATTAGTAGCGGTGGAGGGTGAAAGTTTCTTTGATAAACAAAATTGGATCGTGTCATAGTCTATTCTGGAGGTATTTTAAAGCCAAGTTAGCCTCATTTCTACGAAACATGTAAAACCACGTCCCTTTCATTTCACAGCCCTCTTAAATCTCGAATGTGTGGATGGTGTTTTCCAGATTTTGTTCATCGCAAGATAGGAAATATTTTCGTGTTAAGCGATTTTTTTTCACGTTAAGGGAAAAAATACATGAAAATACATAATAGTTTGTCGGGACCGTTGTATTGTTTCGTGTTAGCCAATATCTCTTCTTAAGCGTTTTTGCGTTAAACATATTTCACTTTATTTACTGATACATGTATTTCTCAAAAAATTTCCCAGTATTTACTTACTGATAGATGTATTTCTCAAAAAATTTCCCTGGTACGTTACATGAAAAATATGAAGTCTATAAGTTCTTATTGTGTTTTAAAATAGAAATATTTCCCATTTAAGTTTCTAATTGCTTATGTAACGTTAAGCAGTTGTATGATGCTTCTTAGTTGTTTTTCAATTTATTTCTCGACTAGAAGCAGTTGTTATAATGACAGGAAAATGTAAAATTTATTAATCTTGTCAAAGCTATAAATTAAACTGCTGTAAAAATCTTTAGAATATAAAAGAACTTGTTGTGTGTCTTGTATTTTTATATTTTTATCAATATATTGCCTTTGGAATCCAACATAATTTGTTTTTATTTCTTATAATACATGTATTGTTTAAAATGTATTACTGGAAAAGTTACATTTCTCTTATCTTAATCAGAAAGATCGAGCAATATATTATGCTTTACTTTTGAACAGCAAAAACAAATAAAAAGATAAAAAATCATCATTACGTAAAAGTTACCGTTCCGTCTCTCAATTTAAAATATAAATTTTGATTTCCATTATAAAAAGATCAATCGAAAATATGGTTTACTTCCTTATCTTACAGACTCCACGTAGATTTCGAAAACCATCTGAAATCAGACAATTTTCTTTCTCATGAGTAAGGGCAAGGATTACAAAATTGTTTATTCCTTTCCTTAAATTTCCTTTGGGTAGATTATTATTGTTTTTCTTCAGATACATGCATAAATATAAATTGCATTTCCCATATTAAATGGAAATTTATATTTGCCTGATAATTAATAAGTTATTGGTTTTAAATGGTTTCTCATTTACTTAAGAAACTTCAAAAGAAATAAAAATTTTAAAACACACAGAAATATTCGACTATATACTGTAAATGTTGGGTGTAAGATAAAGTTCTGTCGCTTTTTTCTAAGAAAGAACAAGATTATAATTTTTTCCCTTTTCATTTAAAATTTAATCTAAAATCTGATGTCATTTGTTAGTTACAACTGCTTGCCAGCATTCTGGAAGCTTATTTAACACCCTGGGAAAGAAGTCCTTTGTTTCGGAGACAAAGTATTCTTCCGCTGCCATTTGGACACCCTCACAATTTACCTATTCATTTCCATTAAGAAAGTTTTGCAGTGACTTGAACAGATGATAATCAGATGGTGCAATAGCAGAAGTATACGCTTATTGAGGTAAAAACTCCCAACCCGACTCTTCAATTTTTAATGCCGTGTTCTTGCCAAGTTTAGCTATCAAGTATAGGATCACGCCCTTTCTGTTAGCCAAAGATGGACATTTATGTTGAATTTCCTTATTCAAAACATCAAGTTTCGAACATTGGCGTGGTTTCCTTTTTTTTCAGCAACTCATAGTGGCCTATACCCTTCTGTCTCACCGGCAAGTAAGTGAGTGAATATTAACGTCGCACTGTTTAGCTACACGAGGGCCTTTGGCAACAGACCTCGTTTTTCTGAACCATGATCAAGTGATGAGGACGACACCTGAGCTGGCACTCCCCTCTCCTAACTACCATACCACACCATAGGGAGAACGACAGATTTAACTTGCATAGTTCCCCTACAAGTTGGGTCTTCAGCGGTACCAACAACTCAAAATAATCTTCTGGTACACGTCAGTTTTGGATGTGGATGGTGCTGTTTTCCGTTTTATAAGCTTATATTTTTTTCGAACCACGTATTTGTACACTATCCACTTTCCATCTCCAGTCACCAAATGATCCAAAAATGGTTTCCTTTTGTGAAGAACAAGATTTCAAAAAGATTCTGACCAATAATTATTTTTCGTTTAATTCGTATGACAACCATACGGATAATTTGGACACGAAATCAAGCATTTTAATGTAATCCAAAGCAGTAGTCTGATGAATTATAAGCTTGAAGCTCGCTTCTGTGGAAGTTTATGCGCGATTAGTCTTGTTCATACTGAGTAACAATTCGTCACTGACATTTGAGGCCTTCCTGATCTGGTTTCATCTTTCAAAAAAAAAATCGCACATGCTAAATTTTACAAGCCCTCATTGACATGTTCGAGCTATTACTGCTTCCTTCGCAAATATAACACACACGCTTGTTTTTGACTCCATTGTATTATTCCTTTTTTGGAACTCAAACAACATTCAATGCCTTAAGTAGACTTGGCAGTTTTACAAATTTAAAAAAGCTTACTAAAATGTAAAAAAATATTTATAAAATCATCAATAGTATACTAATTTAACTTTTTAAACTGGTTTCAATCGGATTCAAATTCTTGATTAGGATTGACAATGCAAATAAGAGTACATGTTCAAAAACGACAAAAATTTCCCTTATATCCAATATAAGAGAATGGTGCCATAAGATATGGGTGTCAAATCCGGCAGTTTTATATCGTAAACAGATTGATTGTATTTGTTTCAAGATCCGTATATAAAAATCACATTTATAAACTTTGTTTTAATATTTCCAACTACAATTTTATCTTCTGCTACAGAGTAAATAGACATGGAAAATGTGTGAAACGCAGGTAATTTAAATAATAAAGTTTAAGGTGATATAAAAACTTACGTCTATACTTATTTCAATAAATAAATACAAACTGCTTGTTTGTAATAAAATGCAACACCATGAAGGAATCATCAGAATTAAATGAACTTTACAAAAATATCAACTATAGGATGTTTTGTAAAATAGTAAAGTGTCAGAGCTACCACGCATGTGGGGCGTGCGCCGCGCTCTCTGAATTGATGCTGAAACGTATAAATAGAGGACTGTAGCGGGACGTTGAAAATAGTTAATGATTCTTTGTTAGTGGCGAATATTTAATGAGACATAAGTATACCTCCACGATGAAATAAAATGAAATTCGAAAAAATTATGGAGTTTAAACGAGAGAAGATAATCGGCTTTTGAGAAGGAGAATTTTCCTATCACGCAGTAGGAGTTTGTGTTCAGCGAAACAGTTCCACAGTGAGCCGAATATGGAAGCACTTGTCCAATGAGCACCGAACAAATTGAACAACTGGAAGTGAACCAAAGAAGGTGACGCTAGCGCACAAAGATCGACACCTGCTTCGCATAGTGGTTAATGACCGTACAGCTTTCTCCAGGCAGTTGGAATCACTTTGGTCTACTGCTACAGGTCTGCTAATGTCCGCTTCGTCAATTCGTCGTCGTCTGCTGCACCGTGGATTGTGTGCAAGAGTGCCTCTATACAGGATCCCCCTCACGGCAAACCATAAACGACAGCGTCGGCATTAGGCCCATGATCACAGAGCCTAGCAAGCTGATTGGCACAAAATTGGCTTTTCAGATGAATCGCGCTTCAATTCGTGGGACCATGATGGCCGCATTCGTGTTAGACACTATGCCGGTAAACGTTGCCTTCCAGAGTGCGTTATTGAACAACATATAGGGGCTTAATACCCGGATTTATGGTTTGGGGTGCGATTTCGTATCCTGGACGATCCAATTTGCTACGAATTGAGGATAATCTCAATAGCTACAGGTAAGTCCATGAAGTACTACAACCACATCAGTCGTTCCCTCACTTCAAGGTATACCCACATCTATCTTTCAGCAGAGTAATGCACGCCCACATGTTGCAAAATCTGTTCGAGATTTCTGTTCAGCCCAACACAAGTAACTTTTTCCTTCGCCAGCTTATTCGCCGGATGTCTCACCTATTGAGCACCTGTGGGATTTGGTTGGTTGTCGTCTCGCTCGTGATCCGCGTCTTGCAGCTTAACAAGACGAACTCTTACTGCGCAAATAAGCAATAGGGAATTCTCTTCCACAATCAGACATTCAAAATCTGTTTGACTCCATGTCACTTCGTATAGCATCACTTTTTGCAGCGCGTGGTGGCTACACCAAATTCTGACTTCGGACACATAATATTGTTTTTTTTTTTGCTTTGAAAATTTCGTCATTGATTTCTATTAATACCAGTCGTTTGTGCATTAAATTTCATTTAATTCTAATGGTTTCTTCACGGTGTTGCATTTTTTTACAAGCTTTAGGTTATTAATGTTTATTAAATGTATCCGACCCGACATTCCAAGTCAACTAAGTATACCCTAACTCCCCTCCAATATTGCAATATCTTAGCTGAGACATTTTGTACATATACACGCTAAACAATTCACGCCTTCAAGAATAAAAACAATCTAATAAATTAAGAAGTATTTACGCGCGTTTTTTCATTATTCCTTTATTTTGGGACAAATTTTTTGATATTTTTACCAAATGAATCCAAGCGACTGTCATGTAATTATCTCTTCATATCACGAATTTTTCTGCAAATTTAACTTTATTTTCTATAGATTTAATAAATTAGCATGTTTTTCAAATTCATAAGACTTTGTGACTGGTTATATCCGTGATACTTCAACTAATCATTCTTTAACTGTGGCTTGAGTTTAAAATCACCTTCCGAAGAGATGACTAGATTTTATGCTAATGTAAATGCTATTTAAGCCCTGGCCGGGGGTTTGTTAAAGTTAATCGTTGATCGTTAATCGTGAATCTTGAGTAGCTAGATGTTAATCATTGTTAGTGAGTCGTTCGTTCTCAAGATATCATTCGAGTTGCAACTGTCATAAGGACAAGTAGAAATAATAGAGAAGCTGTTTTGAAGAGGATCATAACAGTTTAAGAAAGAGCTGACAAGTCAGATCAAGAGATAAGTCTACTTTAGAATATCTTTCAACTTAGATTAAAAACTAAATTAGGATTAAACTAGGTTATATTACACTAGGAATGATCATAAATTGATAAGTCACACAAATTAAAGGTAACTATTTTTATGACAATATGTTTGCTTCTTTAGTGACCCTAACTACATCTGAAACCACCGGATTACGATAAGCCATTGGCATTTTTATTCATAACAACATTAAAATTCCACTTTGTTAATTTTAGACTAACTGTTACTACTGAAAGTTCAAAGAAATTTTGTTTCTTAATTCGCATACAGTGAAGCACATAATTTATAATATTATTTATTAATATTGCAAAATTGTGGTAAAATTTAAGCGAAAAAAATACTTTTTAAAAAAAAAAACTCTCCAATTCAGATGTTTTTCTTCTTCAAAATTTACATAACATACCATCTCAGCGTTAAAAATTACTGGGAAATATAATAAATGCTTGAATGTATATAATTATATATATATTTTTTCATTTTTAAGTAAACATTCAGAAGGTAATTTCTAGCTTAGTAATAAAAGGAAAACATGGTTTTATTTTCATAAAATAATGGTAAGAAAAAAAAGTACTGAAAAAAAAGGAAAAGTTTTTCACATTTCTCATTAACGGAATTTGTCAAAGAACACAAACTTGCGAAACAACATTCAGTAATAGTTAAACGATAATGGTTAAAAGATTGAAGTTTATTCTTACATTAATTTATTAGGTACTAGAGTAAAATGATGGGCTCTAAAAGAAATGGTGGGTTAAAGAAAGAACACACTAGGTTAAGAAAAACAACACTTCTTGTTAATATAATTAATCACGTCTGGGTCTTTTTAGATTTGATGGTCCACATTATATTCCTTCGTAAACATGAACATTTTATTTTCTCGAAGTCCTTTTTTTCGTAGTCTTCGAGAAAAGATAATAAATACTTTATTTTTGCACTTTATTAGAGTTAGGCATTTTTTATGAATACAATTTTACACAAAACTACAATAAGTAAAATTAAAAAATTACATTGAAATGATTCTTGTAAAATTCAAATAATAGTTCAATTACAAGCAAATATATAAATCAATAATTCTTTCAAAAATATATTCTATTTAATATGATAGCACGTGGTATTCTGAAATTAATTAAGGAAACAAACGAATGATTTTCGTAAGATATTATTAGTTGTTTACTGAAAAATCTTCAATTTTATGCTAATTTTAAAACTTTTATTTAATAATAAGTCTTAATGTAATAAAATATCAAATTAAATTATACACAACATGAAAAAAATCATCTTCTAATCATCTTGTCGTTTTTAACATACATGACAATAATCTATACTTTGTTGCATAGCAGTGCTTCTCAAACTTTCAATACTTTCGAACCAATTTTCAATCATATTTTCATCGTGCCATCCCTCCATAAAATAACAATGCCTTTATTTCAAAAATAACGTTTTTAAAAAAAGCTACATGCTAAAACTACAATATTACTTTAATTATAAACCGTACAGATTGTCAAGATAAGTATTAAATTTAGAGACTGGCCTTCACGCTCGATGTCTAGTCTGGTGCGTCAATTTGAGAGTATCCAGCAGAAAAGACCAGACAATATGGAACTGAAAAACTCAGCCGGGGACACCACAAGAATGGGAACGTGCTCTTTTCTGCGATATTGAAACGCACCAGACAATGTGATTCTCTTCGAGTATTCAATTGGAGAGAATATGGAGCTCGCTTTTATCATTCTTGCTTAACAAAAATCGACTGATTTTGTGGCAAATTAATCAGGTGTGTGGTGGCATAAGTTTGGGCAGTTGTGCACCATAATACTTTATTGATGAGGGTGTTATCCGTTCACAGCTAAATAGAGATGATATTCTGGAAGCCTATGTCAGGTTTTCTGGGTGCTGTGGGACTGGACTACATTTTTAAGGACAATAATACACGGTAATACAGAATTCATGTTGTTGGGACCCCCCCTGGGTTCCACCCAGGACACTAAGATTAATTTGAGGTAAATAATGACCAGACGCCATTTGTATAGTAATAACTTATATTTATTCACTTGATTCAAATATCAAGTATCAATATAGTATCTATATGTCTATGTCAAACAAAAGGGATTTACCTTTAGCATTAAATTAAATTATGAAATATGAAATTAATCAATAACTACGCGCAATATCAATAAGGTTTACCGGAATAGGAGGTCTGAGAAATACACGCAACTTGAATTAGTAGCTTTCATTAACTTAAACTAATTTTATTAAACTAACGCGCTTGTGATAAGCGGCATTAAACTAGAATATATGACCTGGTAGTACATTGATCTCTTCAGGTATATTAACTTCCTAAGGTTCCTTCGCTGAGTACTAACCGTAAGCTCCACTATCGTAATCCAATTGAATCCTTAGAACTTTGTCACTTCTGCTGCTGGCTCAATAGCCTTCATCTCCGCTAACTTACAACGATCTCCTTAAATACCCTATCTACTTTGCATATCCCGTTTTCTTATTTTTAGAGTTGATTGGAAATATACGCGAATTTTTACAATCCCCAAAAGCACCTAAGAATATTAGTGTAAAGGTGTCGTACAGATTCGTTACAATGTTGTTGATGAATTTCATGAAGGAGTGGATATTTCACGTATGAACTGATTCTCGAGATATATCCGGATCCCAATTCTATTGAATATGTTTGGGCATGTCTAGGAAAAAAAACAATTTTCAGGGAAAACTCCTCTCAGAATACCCCAGGAATTAAAGGTTTCGATTTTGGAAAAAAAAAATGGTCTTTGTTGCTCTAAGCACTTATTGATATCCTCATAAGCATTATGGAAGCTCGTTGCAAGGCTTGTATGGCCGTTCATACTAGAAATACTCCATATTATAGACAGACTGTTCACGAGGAAAATGAACACGACTCGTATCTTAATTCACAATAATAATTTTTTTTTCATATTGTTATATTGCAATATTCTTTCTGACACTGTAATATGTCAACACAGCATAAGTAATATGAGCAGAATATGTAATATGTGTCAACACAGAATATGTAATATGTGGCAACAGAGTATATAATGCATCAGTCTTAACAGATTTTATGTTTGTGACCTTTATTTTGGACATGAGTGTAAAAATCCATAATAGATAGTCAAAAATAAAAATAGGAATGCGTATCACTGAGAAACCTGGTTTGGCTATATGAATGGCAGAGTTATACTCTTTGAAAAATATATCATCTTTAAAAACTAATGTTATTTGAAATAAAGAAAAATGTAAAGTTGGATTTCAAACGGTATTAAAGTTAATTATAAATTGAAATATATTAGAATAAAATGTTTACTTAATAAGCAAACAAAATAAAATACATGTTTATGCATATATATATATATATATATATATATATATACGTATAGATAGATATAGATATATATACAGGGTGTCCCGAAAAAGATGGTACCTTTTTTTAAACATTTTTCTGTAGTTTCTCTGAGGTACTATTAGAATGTTTTATTGTACCAGAAGTTAGGTAAAAAATTAAAGTTGTTTTGTACCAAAGTTATCCCTTACAAAGATTCGAAATTGGGGTCTATCGTGCCGCGGCAGATATCCAAGTGATATTCCATTTCCGTGCGTACTCGCATCAACATGTATCTTGCAACTAGAAAAATAATGCACCTTTTTTTAAAATTTTTTTTCCAAGGTACCCAGTGTGTAGAGAGTGGTGAAAACTGACCTGAAAGCTAATAAATACTCCAAGTTTTGAAATATCAGCCTTTCTTGTGTGCACAAAATTATCAACATGGTGCCCACCCAAACCACTGAATTCATTTTATGCTGTAGAATACGTAACAGCAATGTCTGTTATCACAGTTCAACGCAACTTTCGGTGACAATTTGGGGTCGATCCACGGGACAAGAACTCGATTTAATGTTGGCATACACAACTAATGGAGACGGGTTGTCTTTGCAAAGGCAAAAGTACCGAGCGACAGCGTCAAGAAGAAAGAGTTGATAGAGCGGCAATCCTTCCTTGGAGTATCTAGTAGATTTCAAGGCAATTTTTACCACTTTCTACACACTGGTACCTAGAAAAAAATAAAGAAAAATGGTAAATTATTTTTCTATCGTTTCAAGAGACATGTTGGTGCGAGTATGGACGGAAATGGAGTATGGTTCAGATATCTGACGTACGATGAATGGTGCCCATATTGAATGTTTGCAAGGTACAATTTTGGTACAAAAAGACTTTAATGTATAACGCAACTTCTGGAAAAATAAAACATTCCAATAGTCCCTCAGAGAAACAAGAGAAATTTTTTTAAAAAGGCACGCACATGTACATACATTCATACACACTTATCCATCCATTTATATCTATATATATAATGTATATTTCTAAAAATAAGTATTAGTTTGTTACAAAAAAAATTATAATTATTTTAAAATGAAAATGAATTTAATGAGATCCTTGCTGATACGAAAAAAAGATTTGTTAATTTTTTACTAAAACGTTTTCTTCTTAAATTTTCAGAAATTTGGTGATGATTAAAATGTGTATTTCTTTAATCAAAAGCATTTAATATAATTATACGTTAAATTAAACATTATTTTATTCATAGCGCATTTATATTTTCTGCAACCCACTTTTTTCGTAGCAAAAAAAAAAAGAATAAAAAAGGATTCTTTATTAAAATGATGTTTAAGAAAATAAAACTGAATATTGGTAAAGCTTGAAATAACATGATTTTTTTTCTTTCTTTGTAAAAAAAAATATTGATTAATCAGAGGAAATGCTTCAGCATTAAACTTGCAATTTTAAATCAATCGTGCAAAGTTTTTTTTAATTGATAAAGGATAATAAATCACACATTTAAAAAAATAAAGAAGATTATCTGAATAATTTCAAAATAAATACGATGAACAAATAGATTAAATATTAAATCATGGAGAAAAATTTAATGTGATATTTAAAACTGAGCTAACCGTTTTTCAAATCAATGCTTACAGAAATTATGGACATAAATCATTGGATGTCAGTATTCAATCCAAAACAGATTATTTAAATAATGCTAAATGATGGCACACTCATTTTAAAATTTAGCAATCAATATCTTATAAAATATTGTTGTTAAGATTTGAGTGTACCCTATGTGGAAGTGGCTATAATTGCAAAATTCAAATACTTTTAAATCAGGATGGATAAGAACAGAATATATATATTTTTAAACATTTTTAATACGCTCTTTTTGAAAGTTTGTACAGTAAATTTTATATACTTTTCCGAAAATGGGTCTCAGTGAAATATAATCAAATAAAATCATCATAATCCTAAATTCATTTTGAAGTACGGCTAAGAAAAAGAATAATGGATGAGTTTCTAGGTGATAATTTTTTGAAAAGTAAAAATAATTGATTAATTGAAAATGCATTAAATTGAAATAATAAATTGGATATAATTAAGTGAACAGCAGTTATTCAAAATATATTTCTATAGAAACACGTTAAACGTTATACCCGTAAACTTAAAACCAATTTGTACTTTTAACTAATTCCATAACCTTTTACTTTGAATAGTTCCAATTTATTAAAAAATAACTGCTACTTTTTGATTATATATATATTTTTAAATACTAATCTCTTCATCTTACTAAAGCAATATACCTACTAAATACACGCATGGACAAAAAATTAGCGCACCAAGATAGAGTCTCCAAAATGAAACAAAATTTTACATATGTATTGAATACTATGATTTATAAGTAAATGATTAGAAAATCAAAGAAAAATGATTATTTATTTCGGAGATAAAGGCAGAAACGAAGGATTTAATACCCTGTTGAACCCCCTCAAGCGCAAATGCACGATACGATGCGATCTGACATTGATGCATGAAAGCTCTGTATGATGTCTTGAATCACGCTGCATTTTTAATTACTTGCATGTATCTTCATGCCATTTTTCTTTTTAGAATCCCGCCATTATTTCTTGGTGCTCTAATTTTTGTTGTCCATGAGTGTATATCATAATTCATTAACTGAGGAATAAATCTATTTTTTATACGACAATCCCAGAGCTGATAGGATACAACTTATACATATAGAATAAAGTTGTCTTCCTATTATAAGCTTGATTAGAAATATTTTTTAAAAAATGACAAATATGTGTTTCGCATTTCCTTCTTTTTGGGAGCAATATCTACAAATGGAAGAAATTAGTTATTGAATGAAATATAGAATTAATTTTGGGCATGAATGTAATTTTGCATAGCACTGTTGGTATAAATTCTGTTTATTGTTGTCAATATAATGAGAATATTTCATCACAGAAATCTGTACTTGTTATCAATCGTGGTTAGAATTTCTACTGAGATTTTTATTCCTTTTTTATTTTCTTAATGGAATCAATCTTAGCAAGCCTATGTTCTTGTTTAACTCTACCATGATATTCTTTGGAATTTGAGAAGGTAAGAAGTAGTTGCAAAGTCTTAACGTCTGAGGAACAGATAATGCTACATTTAAGTGACAATATTTATTTAATGAATGCATTAATTGCATAAATAGTACAACTAATTCATTTTTCGTATCGGATGTTCAAATGAAATGATAAGAAAATCCAAGATGAAAGCAAAATAATAAACATACTGGAATTCGATTGTCTAATTGAAAAGAACATTAGCCTAAAAATATTTCATTACAACGGGTAGAATAGTGTTATTCAATTTTTCTCCCGCGCTTTCTACTACACATTAGCATCAAATATTTTGTTGTGTTTCAATACCTTCCTCCAATTTATATTATTGCTTTCAATCTCTAAGAGTTTTCAAACTAAAGCCTAGATATCATTCCCTTTTTTGTATCTTATTTTGATTAAATCAATATAAACAACTTCATAGCAAGAGTATCTTCATAATCAGCTATTAGATTTAAATCCCTTAATTCATAACAATTGACAAGACACGATCACGATTTTTACTTCTTTCACAAAAAAGAGTTGAATCATGTTTTTGAAGAAATTTTGCTGCCATTAAGATTAAAAATATTTGTTTTTATTTGTGGGTGAAATGGAATTGAAATCTTGAAACCGTTTGACCAGAGAGTCGCAAAATTATTTGATTCCATATAACAACGTTTCTATTTATATTAGTAAGTAACACATTATCCGAAAATCATTTATCTATCATATGGTCATGTAGCATTCTCTAACCGTATTTTTATTTCTTCATTTTGAAATTGAAAAATATTTCATAAGACATTCACAAACAAATTACATATGAATTTCGATAAAAAAAATATTAGTAATTTGCTATTCTTTTTTTCTATTTTACGTAAAAGAAAGGGTTTGTATTTTTTTCTCTAATATTTGATTCTACGATGAACGGCGATGTAGCTTTATTGATGTAGGTTCATGAATTATTTTTTATTTGTCATCTGTGCATGTGATTGTAATTCAATATTCCATTCCTTTTAAAATATATCTCATTTTATTTATAAGTAACTGAACGAGTGGAATAAAATAACTAGATTTTATTTGGATTTAATAAAATTGAGGGGTACCCTGTTTTATCGTTTCTTCTACAATTTTTTTATACTAGCTTTGATAGAATAACTCGTCTACGTTATCCGAAACTATTCATTTCAATTTTCAGCGTTTATCAAGCATTTGTTCAAAAACATTCAAGAAAATTATCTTAACCTTCTCGATGCACATCCCACGATTTCCACGTGCAACGTAGATGTTGCACAATTTGTGAAACCCTTGATTTTCACGGGTAAGCCTTTTTTTTGACTATTTAGCTGTGCAACCCGTGCTGCCTTGTTAATGATTTCATTCATGTTTTTATGTTCATATTTTGATGACATAATTCTAAATTTTAAAATAAAAATTATTTTACAAAAAGATTTTGCATAATTTAATGTTAAATAGTAGATTTAATATGTAGATTTGAAATATGTACTAAAACCATACTCAATTTTTGAACCTACTTTGATAATATAACTACAGAGCGAGAGAGATAAGACTTCACGCTAAGTTTTTACTAATTAAGATATATATATATATATATATATATATATATATATTAATTAGTATATTAATTAAGTTTTTTTTAGTATTACTTAATTAGTATTTTATTAATTAATAGTATTAATCAAATAAATAATATATGTATATATATATATATTTATATATATATTATTTATTTTATTAATTAATACTATTTATGTATTGTTACAACTGAGGATATAAAATGTTTTTGTGCAATCTTTGCTTATATTATTATTATTCAATGAGCAAAAACAAACTTTCTCTCTTTGTTTTTGAATATTTTCCTTCAGGATTTTAATTTATCTCTAGGCATATAGATGCAAAGATTAAAGGTAGACCGTAGACTACAATGTTGACAAAAAAAGTCAAAACTAATTGAATTCCTTGATTTAAGTCCCCACTTAGTATTTCTGAAAAATGCGTTTTTATTAAATAATAAGTTAAAATCACACGATTTGCTTTATTGTTACAAATAAAAAAATAGTAAACAATTAAATATATCTCAAATTTATTTTAATTTTAATATATTATGTTGTTATTGGGCGAGTGCAAAATTTCTACCCATTTTTATTTTTCATAAAGCAGAGTGCATAGACGCAAATAGAACATAGCCTATCACTGCACATAATACACATTGCTATTTATGACCTCCTGCAATCTTTGTGGTAGAAGATGAACCACTAGGTAAAATTCGGTCGGCGGTTTTGAGTAAGTGCAGGACGGCAGTTTTAACAGCTTCAAGATCAAGATTTTTTGACTGAAGGTATTGTTTAACGCATGAAATAGGTGATAGTCAGTTGGTGGCAAGAAAATAGAGAGGTTGGTATAAAAACTCCCAACGAAAGCCCATTAACTTTTGGCGAGTGGTGACAGGAGCATGTGGCCTGGTGGTATCGTTATGAAGGATAATGCTGATGATATCTTGCTACTTTGCTCTCAGATTGGATGCCAGCCTGTCTAACTGCAGACCAGTGCTATTAAAATTTTCAATACTTACGACCCAATATTCAGTCATAATTTTCATTGCGCCCCCTCCCCCATCCAAACAATAACAATGTATTGAATTCAATAATAATGTACTAAATCTACACACAATATGAATTTACTTACAAACCGTACAAATTATGAAGATAAGTATTTAATTTTGTTTATAGAATTTTATATATGACATGCCCATGGGGTCCCTGGTAAATCTTAACCTTCGTATTGTTTAATCAATTGTCAAATAGAGTGTGTAGTTATGATACATTTATAAGTATATTATATTAGTGTAAATGTGTATTCTATTTTTTAATATGTCGGAATGTTCTTTTGCTTCCTTTCAGTAAATTGATATTATTTTAAAATAATGTTTTCCATATGCTCGCGCTCGCCTCGATGGGTTATCACGCCCCCTTAGAGGGGTGTGCTCCACAGTTTGAGAAACACTGCTGTAGACAGCAGAAGGCCGCATTTATGGTTTGGGAGAGTGGCAAAACCTTGCAAGGGATTATTTCTTGCACATTTCACAACACATTGAATAACATTTTTTGTGATGAAGTTCAGCTTACGAAGTCAATGCAGATGTATCAGGTGACCTACGACGATTTACATTAAGGATAACCTTTTTTTCATCTCCTGTCCCAATTCGTGTCATTTTTGTATCGGGACATGTGGTGACATGTGGTGATTCAGTCATCCCGTTGCTTAGCTATCAGGTTATATGGAACTCAACGATCCTTGAAGTAACGCACACTCCCGCATCGTGAGGAGGTGCCCCGGATTCTAGGGGCTTTAAAACGTGACTAACGCCAAGTACGTATTTAACCAATTTATAAAAAAAATGAAAAACAAAACTTGACTTTGCACAGAACACTAATATTCTCCATTACGCTACTGACAACAATCCCACTTTCTCGAAACACCCAAGTTAACCAGCCGTCACTATATTGTTGTATGATATACGTTCGAGGTCTCCGCCAATTCTTTCATGGTTAGGAATGGGTTGCTCCTCATGACTAGGTCGATATCGTTTTCTCTAACATGTGATGGCAAATCCTTCCTTGCCTGAACTTGACATATTCTGTCTTCTTCCCAAAAGGTACGAAATAATCGACGACATGTGCTCTCGTCTATTGTTTCCTCCCCATAAACTTGACAAACAATGCGACATGCTGCAGCTGCCGTAGTGTTTTATTCGAACTTGTATAACACAGTGCTTCTCAAACTTTCAATATTTGCGACCCAATTTTCCATCATAATTTTCCTCACGCCCCCTCCCTCCGTACCATTACAATGCATTGAATTAAATAATACTATACTTTGACGCTAAAGCTACTGTATGACTTAAAGTAAAACCGACGTATATAAACGTCTCATTCAGCCAGTTTGTTAATTGTCTTGGACGTATATATATCTCTTTCGGAGAAGAGTGTGATCTTTTCTTTTCACTACTATCCATAAAATTATCCGGAAGGCTTTGGAAAGGAATAAAAGGACTTTTACATTGTTTGGAGCGATTTACCTACTATCAGAGGAGATTTGCTTATTTATTCTTTTTCTATCCCCCCCTTCGATACACCATATACGTTCACCTACGTGTTAAACGGTGACATTGGGAAGCAAATTTTTAATCGGCTTTTGAATGATTAAAAGAACCGTACAAATTATCAAGATAAATGTAAATTTTTGTTTATAATTTCCTATATGACAAACCAATGCAGTCACTGGTAATTATTTAACTTGTTCTTATCTTAGTACTGTTCAATTAATTATAAAATACATTGTGCAGCGATATATTTATAAGTATGTTATAACTGTGTAAATGTATATTTTATTGTTATTACGTCGGATTGTGTTTTATTTGTTTACTTTCAGTAAATTGATAATTTTTAAAGTAACTTTTTGTTTTCGACCATTCAATATGCTCGCGCCCCCCTTGTAGGGTCATCACACCTCCTAGGACGGCACACTCCACAGTTTGAAAAACACTGTGTATAACAACCAATGTGTCTCACTTGCTTCTTCTCATTTTCCATGTTACACCCTCTGAGATTTTTTTAGATGAGTAACTGGGCGAGACCCAATGTATTTATATATTAAGCATCCACACGTTTGATTGGCCGATGATTTCGGTTAGTACAGCGCCATGTGTTGCGTCAATTCCGTTACAAATTTCGACATCCGAAACCGGGTAGAATTTTCACATTCTCCCGATACTATTTTATTTTTACATCTGGTTACGTTGTTAAAAATATATATAAATCCCAATACTACTATTTTACTTAGAACCAAAAAAGTAAAAAAAAAAAAAATTCTTTACATATTTTTGTTCTAGTGTAAACAATCACAGCAATAATTAGGCTTACTAAATTTATTCAAGAATTATTTTTTTAACTAATCAAAAGTGAGAAATTTATAAAAATGGGTTTTCTTTCGAAAGCCTTAAAATTTCAGAAAGGAATTGATTATTTATAGATTACTTTGTTTAAGTCCTTCATTATCAGATAATAGTTAAGTATAGTAAAAATACCTCTCTTGTCTATTTTGGAGTTAAACGTCAGACTTAGTTAATTAGAGATAATTCAGAACTACTTAAATTTATATATCTTTATAACAGAAAACCATACAGAGGTAGTGTCAATATAGTTAAAATGTTACATACTTTATCATGTGTTCACACACACAGATATTAAATTTATAAATATCTTCAAATTTAAACACTATTATAGAAATTAAGAAAAAAAAGGAATTAAACGTGGTTAAAATATAGACATCTAAGAAAATTTTATTACTATCGAGAAAAGTATTGTTTAAATATTTTTTTATTAATCATTAAAATAAAGTATTGTCATGTGATCTATCGAGTGATCGTTCAGTCACTTTATAATAAAAGTATCCTAAATTATTTCTTTTGTTTCTGTATTAATAAAATAGTAATAATTAAAAAGGATATATTCATACATACATATATATATATATATATATATATATATATATATATATATATATATATATATATATATATATATATATATATATATATATATTTATATATAATGCTTAACGTATATTTTTTGTGTGACATGAAATATCAATTGTATGTTCAGAATTAAAGTTAACAGAGAACCCATCTAACCATAAAATATTAAGACCTACTGTGAGATTTTAAAAGATATGCAGGTATTTTGTTTGAGTTTTTTAAAAGTTATATAAAATATACCAAGAATTTCACTAAACTATTTTTAAGTGCATTTTTTGGTTATTTATTATAAATTTCTGGTATATATATCAAGAATCTGCATAAAATATTAAAACATTAAAATAATTGAAATGATTTATTAAAAATTTTGGTTTAATACACCATTAATCTTAAAAAAGTCAGTGAATGCATCATAACTTTAATAATAATAATAACAATAACAAATTTTAAGCAAAACAACTAGGCCTGTTTCTGAAAAAACAAAAAATATATGTTTTCGGTATTTTTGAAGTCATGGATATATGAATTTTGTTTTTTGTTCAAATACAATTCGATAAGATTATTTATTTTTTATTTACCTTATTACCTCAAAATATAAAGGTATATTTTGTGTTATGTGTGTAGAAAAATGAAGTAAATAAATGAAATACAATCAAAAGTTAGAAAATAATTTGAAAAAGTTAAATAACAGTTTAAAATAAACTTATTGCATTGTATAAGCAATAATTAAGGTATCCGAGTACGGTTGGAACCGTGATTTAAAAAAAGCGCACAAATCGATAATTTGCATGATATTTAGTGTCACTCAATTTAGAATACATGCATAAAATTGTATTAAGGACATTTTGGCAAAAAAGTTTATTTAAATACAATATTTGGGCAAAAAATCAACTTAGAATAATCTATTTTCCAAATGTTTTCCTTTTGTGAAAAATGGTTCTATTATAATAATACTTTCCATGTATATAGCTCAGACCTCGCTACAAAGGCCCAACTAGAATTTTTGAAAAAATCTGATTATTTTCAGAGTTACCACCAATTGAAATAATTATTCGCGTTTTTTTCTTGAAATTGCTCCCCTGTGTTGTCGTAAATGATATATAAAATATGAATAAACCCACTTCTAAGCTTTATATTTCAAAAATTCTAGTTGCGCCCCTGAACAGTGGTCTGAGCTATATACAGGCAAAATATTATTCTAATAAAAGTATTTTTCACAAAAAGAGAAAATTTGGAAAAAAAGATTATTCAAAGTTAATTTTTTTGCCAAAATATTGTATTTAAATAAATATTTTTGGTCAAAATGGCCTTAAAACAATTTTATGCATATATTCTAATCTAAGTGACACTAAATATCATGAAAATTATTCATTTATGCACTTTTGAATATCCCGGTTCCAAACGTAGTCGTATACCTTAAATCATTAAAAAGGTTTTCCTTAGAAAGTTTTAGTTATTTGCTTTTACTTGTTACATCTGAATAGGTTCTTACTATATTAAAATATTCCTGAAATTACATAAATTCTGAGGATTATACAATGAAATTAATCTAATCTAACATTTTATTAGAGAATTAAGAGTCTACAAGGATTCACTACATGTTACCTTTACACGGATTATCAAATGACATTATCGTAAATCCATGTCGAGGGAATGACGAGAAACTATTTTAATTATGTTGGTTCTCAGCGTCGTTGGCTTTCCCACAGAAGATAATCACGCGAAATTTAACAATCATAAGTTTCTTAGTGTGGTTTGAGTTACGTGCTGACTGTTAGTTCTAATCCTCACAATCATGTAAAAATAAATTAATGGAGTAAGTTTAATATAATTATCCGACTAATTTCCCACACATAAAAATATGCATTTGTAGTCTCTAAAGGTACTTTTAGATGGAACTAGATGGTATATCTGTTCTTCGCACGGTTGAATTGGAAAATTAAACAATACAGATTAAATGATTAAGAAGATTTTAATGAGTTACTTTTATATGAAATACAAATTATACAAAAAAGCGTTTTCATACCTTAGCTGAATAAAAAATCATATTTGTTATATTTTAAGTCCGTAGGTCTAATAGCTGATTAAAAGGATTTTTTATAACACCCCCGTAACTCCCATGACAGTCAATTTTCGGAACCCTCTTTCTAAGCTGATTTCTGCTCTGCAAAATTAACATATTGTCACAAATTTTGTGTAATGAAAGCTTGAAAAGTGTAAATAGTTTATATCTGGATATTTTATTTTACATTCCGTTGTATTTATTTTATATTTTAAAGCAGTAATATTCACAAACAAAGCTTTTTTTTACATTATAATGACAATTCAGTGGGAAATATAGCAAAGTGTTGGCGATAGAGTCAAGTTGGCATCTGTTTTGGTGAATGTGTTGATGTCGCAGGAACAGGATGAAATTAGGGCTTTCATCAAATTCCTAGGGGAGTTGATCAATTCATGCAAGGTGTTAAAATAATGTCTCTTTGAGGTCATTTCCCTCATGTAAGTAAGTGATTTGATCAAATCTTCGAACTGTTTTAGTGAAATGATGAAACGAAGAAGTTAGCATTTGCATAGCTCTGTTTTCTCTTGTTAACACTCCCTTTTATCTCCCCTCTCTTCTCATCCATTTTAGGCAGCACCGGGCTTCTGACGTGACGCAGCAAATTAAAATGACCTAAATATCATTTATTTTAGTTTTATTTAGTTACATTCTTTGTATTATTATCTTTCGATTGATATATCACTTTTATATGCCCGAAAATTACAAACTGGATAAAAACTTTAATTGAAAAATGTAAACAAACAAATACGGAATTCGATCACGCTCTCTTTATAGACAAAAAAAGCTTTTGGAAAAAAAAGTATTTTAAAAAGGAAAACAATAATAACTAAAAAGATGTTGCTCCAAATAAAGAATGATACTTCTGAAGTATTACAATAATGTATAATTAAAATAAAATGTTTTAAATTTTACTACAAATATTCTTTTTTTTAAAAAAAAAGTACCAGCTCTATTATCTAATTATTTTGTTAGTTTCGAAAATATAACTTGTAGTTGAATGGTTATTTTTGTGTTAACTATTCTAAATTTAACAATGCACCATATTTGCTCAATAAATTCTTTTAAACTCTTGACAATAATATTTCATCATTTCAATGAAATAGGTTAGGGATTTGATCCAGTCACTTGCTTTTCTTAATGAAATCACCTTATAGAGTTCTTATTTTAACATCTTGCGTGTATTGATCATCACTCTTAGGAATTTGATGAAATCCCTAATTTACTCATTTGCCAGAGACATTGACAACTTGACGATTGATTAAACGTTGCAAAAGTTGATGTGTTATAGCGTCACTTGGTTTGGAGCTGCAGCAAAGATGATAACACAGAAACCTTCAGCCCCCAAAAATACGAATCATCGATTAATGAACTTAAATAGTAGAAAATTTCTGAATTATTCACAGTTTTATTTATTTTTTATTCTTTTCGAAAAAATCTTCCTAACTAGTTTATGTCTTGAAATACAACTTTCGTAATTATTACTTAACTTTAGAATTATTACTGCAAGAATGTTTTATATCTATGTTCAAAATTGTACAGAAAGTAATCATACATTTATCCAGTAATCATAGTCACACCATTACAAATTTCTCTTGCAATACATGTTTGATAAACAATATATAATGTTGGGACACAGATTAAAGTTATCTCTGATTGTAGATTTCAGATAAATAAACTTTTTAAAAAAATAAAATAAATGGTAAAAAATGAATGCATAAAGTTCAACTGCAATGAGTCTAATAAATTAGTTAGAATCAGTTTAATATCGTTATTGTTCAGTTTCAATTTTAGACTACCATGTTTTGCTAGCTATTAATAATATCTTAATGAATTAAAGTGATTAAGATAGGGGAATGTAATATCCCTTAGGAAAGAGAAGAATTTTAAAGAAAGGTAAAAAATGAATATTTTTTTTATTAAATAAAGAAAACTGTGTAAGAATTTATTTTTATTTTTTTGTAAAAGACAAATTTATTTTATTCATAAAATTCTCCCTGTTTTTTATTTATTCTATTAAAATTTTTAGTTTTCCAGACCTCACATAGAAACGTCTGTATAGAATTAAACTTTAAATACTAAAAAATATTCTCTTTTGACGTACTTTTCCTATAAATTGAAGGGAAATAATTAAAATTGTTTTTCGAATTATTATTATAAATGATTCTTAAACGTTCTTCAGTATATTAACACAAATACGGTGACAAGACCACATATATCATAATGACTTTATAAATCAATTCTTAAGTTTAGTAGATAAATGTAATGACTTTTCTAATATATGGAGAGGCTTTCCTTCTGAAAGAAAATTATTGTGCTGTTCGAAAAGAAAAAAAAGTAACTTTAGAATTTTACTTAAAAATAAACAAAAACTATTCCATATGTTGTCAACGGTTGCTTTAATATTTACATGGATTATTATGAATAAATGTTTCTTAAATTCGATTTAGCGGAAGATATTTAAGAATGTTTGTTTCCCAAATCTACTTCCAGTAATTGAGTTGAATCGAATTTTCCACTTTTTTCAAAGATTCATAATTAGAAAAGTTAAAACGTGATTGATAACTCTTAGTAATATTTCAATTTTGAGATACTTACACAATAGATATTGTCAGCAAACATTTATCAAATATTTTTAAGATTTATATAAATATCTGTCAAAGCTCAAGAATAATTTCATTTTATATTCAGAAAGAAAGAGGGTGAGTACAAGGCCGTGTGTTGTACATGAATACATTTCATAACAGGTAATATTTGTTTAATGTAAAATATTATTATTTATGTATGTCATAATCATGTTTGAGCTCTAAGAAGTCTTACGTGGATCCGTGTTTCGTTTATAATGACAACTCTTTCCTTTCAATTGGTTCAGAAAATAAATCAAGTTAACAAATAATTACTGAGCAAAACAAACTCATCTGACTCACTTGACGCAGCAAACTCGTCAGACTCAATTTATACAATAAGAGACAATTCATTATGAACTTTGAAGGAGTCTCACAAAAATGATTTCATTATATATTTTGAAGATCATGAAAAACATTCGCAAAAGTACATTAAAAACAGAGTAGATTTAAAAAAAACCGAGAAATCGATATTTTTTAAGTGAAACTTCTTTGGGCTCTTGAGTGAATGAGAAATTTGCTCAGTTTTGCGTTAGGGTAAAAAGGTGAACGAAATTATAGTCTCTCCCCTATCACCCCGAATCGTCGTCATGGTGAAGAGATAGCGAGTGAGAGAAAAACATGGGGGGAGGATGTGAGGACACTACATGACTTGCGTCATATACGTGAAAAGGTTGGATGATTGCCAATTGGGTGGCCATTTTCCCTACACCCCGGAACATATATCAACGGTTGTATGAGTTACAGTTTGTGCATTAGCTCTCGTAGCAAAAGTGTGCCTTTTTGAACTATTTCCTTAGATTATTAACTACATAGTGATGTGCTCAGCGGTTAATTTGTTTTTTTAATCTTCATTTACGTTGAAATATTCATTCTAGTGAGAATGCCGAAATGGAATGCACAATGCGAAAAAGAGTTTCGTGAAAAAAAGAAAAACTAGCACCAAAGTTCAGTAGAAAAAGTGACAAAAAAACAGAAAAATATTGCAAATTCAACAAGAGCTACTGTCAAATCTCCACCAAAGTACATAAAAGAATATCGAGCACGGAAAAAAGCATTGCAAAATACACTCTTAATGTCGAGTTTAAGGGATGGGAATGCTATTGAAACTATTTTAATGAGAGCATAGATTAACAAGGACTTTGTAAACACCTTGTGCCTTCAAATACAGAGCCCTCAACAAGTCTAGTGCGTATTGGAACTGATGCATGTGAATCGATAATAAATTCTATCTTACGTCCCAAAGATTATGATTCCCATAAAATTGTTCACAAAGATTTTCAAAAGCGATTAATTGATAGTCCTTTTGGTCAAGGGTGTTCGATCTGTGATAGATTATGGCTTAGAGATGATTTGAGAACACCTGTTGCTGAGCACAAAATATATATTACAAAATATTTTAATAGGAATTAATTTAGAAGACATTAAAACATGATACAATTGTCGACAAAGTTTAAGTAGGAAAAGTATACCAAATTTATCAAAATATAATGGTTTTGTATACCCAAAAATTCCAGCATATCTTCCTACTTTGGATCTGGTATCAGAAAGACTCATTTCGCCACGAATATCTTTATGCAAATTAGGGAGATTGAGACATGTACACGGTCAGCTGGAATATTACGTCAAATAATCAATGCTCCGACGTCGCCAAACAAACTTGACTTGTATCGCATGGTGTTCCACGCTTCATTTTTTTTAAAATTTTATGATAGCATTGTGGGCTACATTTTTATCATAGCAGTATTTTGAGAAAGAAAAGAAAAATTATAATCACATTAAATAGAATGTAATTGCCTAGAAATACTATTCTTAAAATATACATAAAAGTATTTAAGAAATTTGTGCATAGCAGCATAAAGAGTAAATATTTCTCGAGAAAAAATGTATTTGAAAAAAAAAATGTGAATTGTTAACAAATTCAACTGATGACTCACATATAACATTTAATGTCGTAATACAAAACTGGACGTTGTTGCCCGAGGAGATTAATGTCGTAATACGTAGCTCAATGTCACCCACATGAAGAATTTCACGACTTCCGAGGGCAGGAGGAATCTACGAAATTTTAAATATATTTTAGGCTGAAATTTTAGTTAAGAACTTCTTCTGCCACCATGCCACTGACAAAGAACTTAAGAATTACTGTAACTGATTCGATGTCATTCTAGGGACTGTAGGCTAGACTGGGTTCATAAATTCCTGTAACGTCACATTCACATGATAAATTTAATTCCATTTCTAATAAATCAGTTCATGTGCTTTGCTATGGCCAAATTTGCTCTTTTTGCAGAAACTTTCTGTTAAGAAGTACATCTTTTTCAGCATCAGGTAACATAAATAAGAAAAAAGGAACTTGATTTAAAATTACACATATAACAAAAGAATTTTAATTTTAATTTTGGAAAACTTTTTAAAAATGCTTAATATTTGAACATTTTCACCTAACCACCAAATTTAAAATTTTATCTAAATAATGCAAGAACAATAAGTAAAAATCTTAAATCAGTTTTGAATTTATTGGAGAGCCAGCGAGTGTAACTTAGCCGACTACTAAAATTTATTGAAATTCACCAAATGTTCCCAATGCCATAGGGTTAATACGTAAGTACTCAATTTTGTTCCAATCAAAGCTTTATTATTTTGTTGTTGTTTTAATTGCCGTAGGTTTAACTCTTTGAATCCGAAGTACATTTTTTTGTTTAAAAACAAATCTGTTATGGCACTTTGAAGAAAATGTAAAGGCTAGTATATAAGTTTTGCATTTTCATTATATGATACCAATTTGATTTTAAAAAAACAGCGGTATCCTAAATACAGAAATATTATGCAGTAAGTGATATTTAAAATCATAATGATCGTATAAGAATAAGATTTCTTCTTTATCATACAGAAGAAAAACCAAATGAATTTATAATGTTTTCTCCATATGCTAATTTTTATTATTTGTGAAATAACATGTCATTTATATTAGATGTTCTTCTTATGGAACAATTTTTTTTTTACTTTTGCAAACACTTGCATCATCTTTATTGGAAGGATTTATTGTTAAAATAATTCAAAACTTTTTTTTTCCTAAGTCGAAAAGTTTTTGAATTGATAAATTTTCAAAAGTACCAATATGTAAAATTAAATTTTTCAAAAAGTTTTTGATTCATGGTTATATTTCAAGTGCTTTGAAAAGAATTAAAAGCAAATTATTAATACATAAAACATATTTTTTTCAGTTCTTTATGATTAGAATGAAAGTAAAAATGTTGTTCAAGAAAATCAATAGTTACGTCCATTAATTCTAAAAAATTTAAAATCTCATTAAAAACGTAATTGCTTAAAAGGCAACTTAGGTAAATGAATATTTTCATTTGGTATCAAAGTGAATATTTATTTTTGTGTGCGCTTAATTTTCTTGAAACCAGAAAAACACAAACGCCATTTGTGAAACATAACTTAGAAATAACTGGAAGATTATAATCAGGAACATTTTTTTTCTCAGTTTTTCACTTAGTTAACATATATTTGCAATGAGCTTGAATAAAAATGAATTCAAAAACACGAAGGCAGTAATAACGAAAAAAGTCCTCTTTGATCACGAACTAAAAAAAGTTGCGTCTTAACTCTTCGTATCGTAATAATTGTTTTTTTTAAAGCTTTTGGCGCTACTTTTGGAATAGATCTTCAATCAAAGTCAGTTGAAGAAAAAGAGTTTTAATTGCATTTTACAAGCATGCAATGTCCTATTGATACATTTGTGTCTTCTTCAAAGTATTATAGGTGTTTTACTCTATAATATACGTAAAATAATATTTCAGAAGGGACCGCTTTCGATGTTTATATCTACCACAATAATTCTTCTGCTATGGTACAAAAGCTTCCAAAAACATCTCGCAATAAGAAAATACATTGAGATCTTAATAATAATAATACCAATCTCATTAAAGAGTCAAATATTCAGTGTTATAAACGCTTAAACTACTTTATTAGCCATTCTATCAGCAATGCGCACAATAAATTTATGGTAACACGAAATCAAAAGCTATTGTTTGAAAGAAGTATTATGACGGTATTAAAGATGCTTGGATTGCCTGAAGGTTTAAAATTCATGTACCTTTTATTTTTCCACTTATTTGTCAGTGTGCTGCAAAATATGCTGATTTTATTTTTTTGTGGTAGCTTTTTTTCAAAGTTTTGGACAAGCTGTTCTACGGTGCAAAGAAAATTTTCTTCAACAAAATGCAAATCTTTCAGAAATTTTCGGATATTATGAAAACATTCTGGTTCTTAAGAAATGCATCGAAAGCAATTTTGGGAGTGTTTTGTTTCTTCTAACATTATTGGCATTTCTCAACGTTTTTATAGTAATCACTTTAAATTTAGGATTTAAAACAGGAGAATGGACAAATCGGCCGTACATTTATAACGCTATAATTTTTACAAACATAAAATTTTCACTTCTTTTGTATTTGATGTTTTGTGGGGCTAATGTAAACGAAAAAGACAAGAATTTTAGGAATGAAGTAAACACTTACGATCTGAAAAGCAGCCTGAGGAATACTCGCAATGGTCCGAATAGTTACCCATCTGCACTTGGAAACGAAATCATTGCTTTCTATGCTTGCAGATATTTTAAATTTACAAAAAGTTCTATTTTGACTGGCATAGGTGTCCTTCTAACGTGTTCTTTTCTAATTAGTCAGCTTCAGAAATAAGAATGAAGTATGTCATTTTTTTAAAAATTAATCACACATTTTTTGTAACATGCTTCATAACACTTTGAAGATCCTGAAAATAATACTAAATTACATTGTAACTACAAGAACAATTTTATTTTATAAAAGGCTTATCAAATCTTCGTGAATATTTGATTTCGTAAACGGTAATTTGATGAAATATTTATGGAAGTGTTCTTTTTCTTAGTCTCTTCGGTCTTTAAAAAAAGCGTTGGTTGTTTTTCCTTAGAAGGAACAGACAGATTATTACTGAATACCCATCTTAAAAGCTTAACAATTAATTATCATTCCCTTTTGAAATTTTAGTAATATAACGTTTTGACTAGTTTTTGAATCAAGGGAAAGAAAATTAGTATTCAGTATTCTTGAATTACATTTTTAAATGTTAAGGTATTTACCTCTTAGTGAGATTTCAGTGTCATACACAACTTTTTCAGTTGATTCTTTTTAAATGCACAACTAATAAACTTGAAGTAACGTTTTTCTGTGCAATTCTAAAAATTAAATGATTTCTGTAAGAAGGAATTTAGTAGAAATACATCAGACAATTAACATTAAAGCAAGATTTATTTTTGTAATTTCTAAAGATTTAAGTATATACTTCATTCTGAATATATTTTTAAACGAATTTAGCTTTTAATAACTATGTACCGTAAAATACGGCGTAAAACGTGCACCTAACTTTCAACCTGCTTTTTTTCTCCTTAAGTATATTCGCCGTATAACGCGTAACCAAAAAAAGAACCGGAAATACACGTGTGTGATTCTCTTATGTTCTGATGTCATTTGTTTGAGGTATTATTCCAGACTTTTGGAAAAAAAAAGAAACCCATCATACTTCTAGCACTACAACCCCTTAATTTCAATAGGTATGCCATTTCTTTTAAAGAAAAATTACTCCAATCTACTTAAAAATCACTTTTATACTCAATGCTTTTTTTTTTAATTTTTGAAGTTATCTATTTTATACCTGCCGTATAACGTGCATCCGTAAATTTCGATATAACTCTTTGTATTTAAAATTCGCATTATACACCGAGTTTTACGGTAGTTATTTCAAAACCACGATTTTTTTCTAAACGAGTTCGCTACATATCTCAAATGACTATTTTATACAACATTCTGTTGAAATTCCCATTATTTCAAGACGTATTAAAGTACACTCAGGAACATTGAAAATAGTGACCCAAGAAGAAAGCATCGGATTGAAATGAAATTTAATACACATAATGACACATATGAAAGATTCACTTGATCTCAAAAAAAGAAAATTAAACGAATACAGGGTGTGCAACGACACAAATACTGGGCAACTTCAATAGCGCGTTGGACCACCTCCAGGTGCAATACATGCCGCCACACGGTGCTGCATTGAGTTGGTTAGACACCTTATGTCGTCCTGAGGCAGATGGGCCCACAAATCTTGAACAGCCAACTCTAAATCATGTACAGAGTGACACGATGGCATCTGCAGTTTTAGCTGATTCCACACATGCTCTACAGTGGACAAATCAGGGGAGCAGGCCGGCCATGGAAGAGTCTGAAAATGACGTAGGAAGTCTTGAGCAACACTTGCTGTATGCGGACGAGCATTATCTTGCTGGTAAATTGCCCCTGGGAGACCATTTAGGAAAGGTCCTACATGGGGTCGAAGAATATCATCAACGTAACGTTGGCCCGTTAAGGTTCCACGCATCACAATTAAAGTGGACCGGCTATCATAGGCTATGCTCCCAGAGCATTACACCAGCTGTGCGGGCAGTGTGACGTAAAACAATGTGGGGGAGAATTGTACCGCTCACCAGGCCACCTCCACACCCGTACACGGTTATCGTTTGTCCCCAAAACAAACCGGGATTCATCACTAAACACGACCTTTTGCCAATCTGTGACATTCCACATTGATCTGGCTTGGCACCACTGCAGACGCAGTTGCCGATGTTCCTGTGTTAAAGGGAGTGCACGGAAAGGGCGCTTGGATTTAAGATTTGCTTCTACGAGGTGTCTCGAAATTATTTGTGGAACAATTGCTACACCAACCTCTGCTCGTACCTTTGAACGAGTCACTGTGGGGTCCACAAGTGCTTGCTGCACGATTATTCGAACCTCTCTCTTTAGCGGTCTTTCTGGTCGCTCCAGACCCGGTTTTCCGCGCGGGGGTACCTTCTCGTGTCTACTGCTCCCAACAATTTCTAAAGGTACACTCCGAACGATCCATCTGGCCAGCAACCCGGCGCGTCGACCAGCCTCCAGTTTTCAATCCGATGATCAGGCCTCTCTCAAACTCGCTTAACTGTGAGAAATTTCTTCTAGCACGTTTACCCGGCATGTTTCGCTTACCAAAGTCTTCCTACAATCGGCGGGTAATCGTCACGTTTATGAATTTTCGAATTTGCGCTGGATGATATAGCACCATCTTCCTGATTGTAGCGCCACCTCGGCGTGTATGAGCATGCGTATTGGCACAAAACTTGTATCATTTGCATATCACATTTCGCTGTACTTATTTGCAAAGTTTCGTGATTGTACTTAGCTTCCTTCTTGGGTTGCTATTTTCAATGTTCCTGAGTGTATATACTAGTAAGTGTGTCTGTAAGTCACACAGCTTATCTATAAATGAATTTTAAGCTTGATTTTTTAATGTAATTAATTTTAAATAAAAACAAAACATAATTTGATATTGTTCATTATTTATTCAGCTGAACTTTGGGAAATCAATTTTTAAAAAAGAAACACGCCTTGGTTTACAGTTAGAAGACGACCCCGGCGGCTTTTTGTAAATCAAAATGTTTTAATGTTATTAACGACAATTATTAATATTAAAACATCCGTAATATCAGAACTATCAGTGAACTAATCAATATTTCAAACTTTTGTCTACAAATAGCTGACTCTGGCTTTGTAGAGTGTTTTTAAACATCGACTTGTAGTTCTACAGACGACTGGCCTGAAATTGAAATTCCCATTGGTCTAGTAATTTGTTTTTACTTGTGTTCTCTGCTAATTGCAACATAATGGAAAAGTAGTTGTGACGTTTCTGTACGGCACTTTATCACTAATACTCTTGGGCGTCTTTTGGATTGTAAATTCGCGTATATTTAACAACCAATTCTAAAAGAAGAAACCGGATATGCAAGCTAGTCAAAGTATTTAAGGAGAGTGTTGTAAGTTAGTAGGAGAGGTTATATGTCTAGAGAAATATTGACGGAGTTTTAAGAAGATTCAAGTTGATTGTGCAATTAGCGTCTCGCTGACTACTAGGCAGCGATCTACAATTGGAAAGTTTGCTCCGCCTGGAAAGTAAAAGGCAGGTGATATTTAAATTTATATTATCTGATCAAAAGAGTAATTATATAATAAAGTTAGAGGTAAGTTAATGAATGCCAGTAATTCATATTGCGTGTATCTCTCGGCCCTCTTATTCTGGTAGTCCCATTCGATATTGAGTTTAATATTTGATATGTATCATATTTCGTGATTTAATTTAATAGCAATTGTCTACCACACTGACTTAGACATCTTGATAAATCTTTGTAATTAGATGGTTGATAATTCATTAATGTGAATAAATATAGCTCTTTTTTGTAAAAATGACATCTGGTCGCTGTTTGCCTCAATCCAATCTTGGTGTCCAGGGTGGAATCCAGGGGGATTCCCACATAGTCACCTTAAAATATAAAATTGTTTTCTTAATCACATACATTAAATTTGAAGTTTCACGTGGCAATTCAATTTTATATATATATAAATTTACAATTTTTATGCCGAAGTTAAAATTGAATTTCAAAGTAATTGTAGTTAGAACGCTTAAAAGCAAGGGACCGTTTGCAAAGTAAGTGACAATACAAAAATAACGCAAGGAAAAATTGGATAGAAAATGAAGAATCTTGACATTCAAAGAGAGACAATTAAGAGCAATGAACGATCTTAATTTTGAAATGGAGCTTGCGAAACACAGAGAGAACATCGTCATTTCAACAGTTTGCAGGACCACCAAGGATGGTGGTACTCGAAACAAAACTTTCACATGCAGTATAAATGAGAAAACTTATAACGTCTTGTGGGACGACGCTCCATTCCGTGCCATCCATTTATCATAGTTCGTGTTCTGAACACGGGATGAAGGAATACAAGACAAGTGGCGTCCAATCAAGCCCAGCCGTGCTGTTTTAGTGACATATCATATCATAATTAGAGGACAGGATTGATCTTGAAGAACACTTTGGTGGTGCGCGTAATTTGTGTTCGGGCATGAACCTTGCGATGTACACCCACGAAGGAAAGGAAACATCAAAGACCGAAGCCCATCATCCGTATATCACTGGAACGTTGTAGTGCTCTGAATACGAAAATGAACTGCTATCGTATGCGATGACCACTCAAACCTTAATGTTGCATTGTGAGGTGTTCCATAATTGCACCAAGGATAGTCCTGAAGCTCATTCGTACACGACGAAGATCACTGGACAAACAGAAACAACAGAAGTCACAGAATACATGTAACAATCCGTAGTTCTTGTCCAGCACCATTCCAAACTGTGTCGTCTGCATTTTGATGCAATGCCATACTTCTTAATGTACACTTCGAGTCCAGGCTACTAGTTAAGGTTTTGATTGATATGGAGGCATCATGAATATTCTGCACTTGTTTCAAAATTGTAGCTAAAGTGTTTGGAAATAAGACTTCCAATGCTTGCCACTAGAGGCGAAGACTTACTCATACTGAAGTTGCTTTGTTCATACCGGTACTCCTCAGACTTACCACCTATCTTTGTTCCCTCCATTTTTGTACCAGCTGGGAAGAGCGTGGGGGTATCAGGTAGCATTAGTCGAATGCACCAACCTTCCTTTTCCTTTCCAGTCTCCATATCCATCGTAAAGTCGCGGGACAATTTCTTCTATTACACCGCTTTTCTGAGACAAGAAAAATATTTCTTAAATAGCAAAGATATTGCTCATTCTGCTGGTTTATTATTTTGTATCCTATTCAACGTACGTCAGAGAACACAGCATTTAACATCATTTGCATTAATAAATGAAGTGTATACTGTGAAATTTATATAAATATTTAGGCACTTCTTTTTGGTGTTTCTTTTTCAATTTCATGGTTTGTTATTATATAAGATTTTTTCTTGAATTAAAAGTAGTATTAAAAAAATATATAGATAGAGTGCTACTTCATGAAATTTACCAAGCAATAGTTAGCCGCCTAATTGCCGCTCGAATTAGTAGAATAAGTTCTCATGTTGAACCGTTTTATTTAATAACGTATTTTTATTCAATTGTGTACAAACTATAAATAAAAAAATGTAGGTACTCCATATTAAATACCCTCAATTTTATAGGTCAAACTGATTGATTGTGAATCAAGTTCTTAAAAATAGTCATGATGAATTAAACTTGATCCATTTAAAAACCAAAATAAAACACTTTTTTAAAAAGATATTTTGTTCGCTGTAATTATATACTATCAAATAGGTTAAAGGATTTGATGAGAATTTTTGCCACAACTACAGATATAAAATAATATTTTATTAAATAAAATACAACGAAAGAGTTATTTGTATCTAAAACCTAAGATCTCGGGAAAGACTCAAAGCTTTGAGAGGAAAAGACTTTGCTGATTATTTTCAGAAATGTATCAGGAAAGTTGAATTTTCTCTCTCTTATTCTAGGCATCGACAAAATACTTTTTTTTGTCTAGAATCCAAAAAATATTCCAGAATTTCATTGATTTCAGCCTTTGAATGGAAAGTTCTGGTTTTACAGCGTAATAATTATTATACTTCAGTAAAAAATAACAGCATTGTACCCCATTTGACAATTTATTGATAAAAGAGAACTCGTGAATTAATATTTCCCTGCTTTACTATTCTTGAAAAAAATCGAAATATTGTTTTCGTGAGTTGATATAACATAATTTTTAAGAGAAAAGCAAGAATGTAGAGAAAACACATACCTATTTTCACTGTTGTATTGTCTCTTACACAATTTTATATTATGATAAATTGCGAGATAAAACAATTGTTATGTTAACAATAAAACCGATGAATTAAAATGAACTTTAGTAACAAGTTTATTATAAGTTTTGATTTTACTTAGTGCTGTAATAAATAATTTTAAAAACATAGGAATCTTCTATTTAATATATTAACTCAGTGTTTCCCAAACTGTGGGGCACGCCCCCCTGGAGGGGCGCGATAACCTTACGAGGGGACAAGAGCATATATCGAAAATAGAAGATTTAAAAATAATTAATTTATTGGAATAAATTAAAAAAAATAATTTCAGACATAAAAAAATGCACTTTTACTCAGATATAATTTATAGGCACGTAATATTAAGTCATCAAAAATAAAAACTTCTTGAATACCTAATTAGCTATCTTTGATCCTATAACCAAATAAAAAAAAATTTTTATTTGATATGCTGTAATACCATGGATGAGAGATTTTTTTTTACTGCGCTTCCTTTTTAAGCCTAACATATAACTCTTTCAGAGAAAAGACAGATCCCAGACCCAGAATCGAAGAAATTTAGGAACGTAAAAAATTCATCACTGTCATTATTTTTGAAATACTGCACATTATAGCTGTAATCTGTATGACCTTCTATGTTTTTGGTACAGTTAGTTATGACCCCTCTCTTACGTGTTTGTTTCCCATTTAGGGAAGTTGTAAGTAATGTATTTCTCTGTTGCGCTTTTTTCCATGCAAAAAAAAAACGTTTTTAACAATTTTTTTAGCAGTAACATGCATATTATCCTAATGAATACATTTTTTGCGCGGAAGTGGTCGCGCGGGACACACAGATTACGAAATCGTTAATTATGGCAAACTTTTTTATTTGTTACCAAAGAAAAATTGAAAAGTTCTCGATAGTAGGTAAGTAAACTTTCTCTTAGTTAAATAATTCACTGTAATCACGATTTGTATCGTGTACAAAAAAATAATTATAAAAAAAAGGATTGGTGTGGCTCAATAACCCCGCTCGACCGTATCGAGTGCGCGCTTGCTCCCGGGTTAAAACATGTTGAAGTCTTTTCGATTTAAATATTAAAAATAATACAATTATTCTTCATCGGAAATTTAAATTATTGTTCTTTATTTAACATTAATTATAAACGCTAATTCTGTGAGGCTTAAAATTACAATTCGCTTAAATCTAATTATAATTTGAGCAACCATTTTAAAAAGATCATTTTGTAAACATTGCCGAGCCTTTGGCTTTGCTCTCCTTACAATTCAGCTATTATACCAATGACGTTTTATTTTCTTACAAATGAACTCGGGCAAAGAGCGGTCACTTTAGCCGGTATACTTTTAATGTATTAGTGCTGCACAGAGTATTTTATAACTAATTAATTAATACTAAATTAAGAACAAGTGTAATAAGTATTAACGACTTCCATGGGCTTGTCTTGAAAAGCAAAGTATTTATAAGGAATGCTTATGATTAGAACTTGACACTCTAAATTCATTTTCCATATTTGGCAGATATCTATATTTTTTCTTCTAAGCAGCCACCGCATTTTGCAATGTGTTCAATTTAAAAATTAGAGAAAGGAAAATTAACATATTAATTTTCCTATTATTTTATTTTTTTATTTTTGCTTAAAAGTAATATACAAAATTTAAAAATTATGTTACTAATTTGTATGGTTTATAATTAAGATAGCCTATTGTAGCTTTAGCATCAAAGTGCATTATTATTGTATTAGGTACATTATTAATGTATAAGGGGGCGCGATAAAAATTGTGATCGAAAAAGGGGGCGCCAGTATTGAAAGTTTTATAAGCACTGTATTAACTACTAAGTTGGTACTAGGAAGCACAATTCTGAAATTTAAAGATTGTACAAGGTATTCCAAAACTTATGGATTCTGCGCTAAAGATAATTAGAAAGTACATATACAAACAGAAAGAATCAAATAATATACGATTGAACACATACAGACATACATACAATTTACAACATATATAACAAACAATGCTAGATATTCTCGCAGAACTCTCAAGTCAGAAATTGCAAGCAAGTGTCCACAATCAATTGTTTCCATATTTTGGAAAAAAAAAATAATATTCAAAAGTTCATTTTTTTCTGACTTGAAAAATTCACACATCTTAGTGTAAACTCTTGTACAGATAATATATTTAAAAAAAAATCTCGACTTAGTAATGCAAAAACACCTGACTGTTTGTAAGCAAGAAAATGAAAAAAGTATATTACAACCTTATTTTTTATGTGCTCCTATCTGCCGGATCTCCGTCTCTAATGCTTCCACACTGAGGCTCCTTCTCCTGAGCCTGTTCTGTGGTAGGCTGCCGATCCTCGTACTCCTCTACTCCTCCGGTAGTCATTCTGGTTCTTTGAAGCGGCTCCTTAGATAATACGGGCAAGGTCTCACTGTTGGCTTCCTTCTAGATCGGACTGGTCTCCCCTCAGCGGAACTTTGTCCTCAGTGAGTATTTGGCCTGGTCTCTCGGTTTCTCTCAGACTCTACTCTTGGTTTTTCGACTGCTCTTTTGCTATTAGACTTCCTCGCCTATCCTTGATTTGATGTTCCTGGAAGTATCTCAGGCTCCTGCGAAGTATGTTTATGAATGTCCTTCCTCATATATTTGTGTGATCTAGAGTATATGGCTGATGGAACCCCTCTCTTCAGACCCTGGGGCAGTACAAGCGCTTTCATCTTCCTATGCTGTTCATAGTCAGACACTCTAAATGATCGCTTCCGGCATATTTATGGCCTCTTTCCATCGTACCTATCCGACGTGCCCGTCGACTACTGCTCTATCACGTTTAACTCTCAGATCCTCCAACCCAGCATTTCCTTTATCCAATTTACAAATTTATTCTCATTACCCGAGGGTTTTCTGGAACGTCTGGATTTTTCCGAGTTCGACCTATTAAAACCAATTACTCGATTCCTTTCCCTCATATGTTTTCTCCTTAATGCTATCATAACTACTTGTTTCCGAATTTCTCACATGATAAATCTGCACTTGGTCAACTTTTACTGTGATCCTTCTTCCACTTTTCCAAATGGTCAAATTGTTGTTTTGAACTTCCAACACTCTGTAGGTCCCTTTAAATTTAGTCACAAAGTTTCCCAGAATTATCTTGCCCGCTGCAGTAATAAAATGAGTTTGTACCAAAACTAAATCGTTAACTTAAATGTTAACCGTTCTTCTTTTTCGATTATAATATTTCTTCCCCGTCTTATGCTGTCTCTGCATATTCTGCCTCGCCCCATCAAAAAAATTTTCAATATTGCCTCCCACATATTCTGCACCATTCGTTACCAGTACCAATTTACGAAAAGCCGTGATAATTTTTCGACTTAAGAATAATTCAAACAGAGTTTTAACAGTAGTTTCATTAACTGCCGCGCGTAGCGCGAAAGGAACTCATGGAGGAACTCATCCCAGTTATCGTGATTTTCTACTACAAAACAAGCTATCATCTGCACTAAAGTTTCGTTTACTCTTTCCAATAGATTAGATTGCGGCCGATACGTTACAGTTTTAATATGTTTTATGTCCTATCTGTGACTTAAGTGTTCAAAGACATCGGATATAAATTGGGGACCATTATCACTAATCAAGGAAATAGAAGCTATATATCGTGAAATATAATTTTAAAAAATGCCGTAGCTATGGCCTGTGCCGAAGCCTTTCTTAAAGGTATCAGCTCTCTCCACTTATTGAAGTGGTCAGTTATTACTAAGATAAATCTATATCTTTCGGATCGGGATGCTGGGTAGGGGCCTAGTAAGTCTAACGTCATGAATTCATTGTGGTAATTAGATGCTATCGGAATTAATTAACCAGCTAGTAGCTCGTTTTCATAATTGAATTTTTGACACCAGTCACTGGTTGATACATATTTAAATATGAATTTCCTCATATACGGAAAATAACACGTATTGCGTAATTTTAAATATATGTCTTTTTCTTTCCTAAATGGCCGGCTAATGGTTGATGTTGAAATTCGTTCATTATTGCTTCCCAAAGAGATTGAGGAATGTATAGTCTGAGTTCCCCAAGAGTTGTACAATACTTTGCGTAAAAGAGTAAACTATCAATTAACTTAAAATCCTGGGACCAACCCTCGCATACAGTTGTATTAACTGAACCGTCTTACGAATTTTCCAAATTAGGATGTATATGTCCTAACTCGGGATCTTCCCGTTGTTCTTGAATTGATTGTTCCCTGGAGTTCAAAGCTAAGGCTCTAAGAGCTGCGTGCGAAATTTGTGATCCTTCAACATTGTCCACCAGATTCCTAGATAGTATGTCCGCAAAAGACGTTCTGAGTACCAGGCTGATGCTCCCATTCAATGTTAAACTCCGACAGCTTAAGCTCCCTTTTAAACTTTCTACTATATAAATTTTTCCGATTCGTGAGTTTTGTTAACGTCACATGATATGTTATGACTTTCACCGGTAGGGCCCCAAAATAAGTCCGAAACTTATTCAACTCCCATATCACTGCTAAACATTCGCATTCCGTAACTGTTTAATTTCCTTCGGTTTTGTTCAGGATTCGAGACGCGAATGCAATAGGTCTTTGATTTTGATTCAACACAGCACCAATTCCGACCCCACTAGCATCCGTAGATAAGTTAAATTGCTCCTGAAAATTCGGCAATAGTAAAAATGGCGCCTCTTTTATTAATCGCTTAACTTTATTAAAGGAATCCTGTGCCTCCGTCGACCAATTAAATTTTGCCTCTATTTTCTTTAATCTATATAATGGTTCACATATATCTGCATAATTTTGAATAAACCTCGGTACCAACGAGTCATCCCTAAAAATTTCGACACTTCCCTATTGTTTTTAGGTGGCTTCATTTCGTGATCGCCTTGACCTTGTTATCATCGGTTTTAATCCCGTCCTTACTAATTATTAGTCCTAAATATTTCTATTTCACGTGCAAGGTTACACTTATCCTTATTCAATGTTAGACATGTGTCTTGCAACAATGTAAATACCTGATTTAAATGATTTACGTGTTCAGTAAATGATACAGACATGATAATTACGTCATCCATATAAACACTAACAAAACGCCCTAGAACAGGGTTAAGAATAATATCGATCGATTTTTGAAAATTTGGCGCCACTCCTGAAAAGACGAATGACACGCGATTGAACGCATAGGTGCCATTTCGCGCAATAAGCGTGGTTTTCTCGATATCTCTAGGATTTATGGCTAATTGGAATTAACCTGATCTTAAATCTAGTTTCGACATAATGGTCATAAAAGGGATATTTGTGATCAGCTCATCTATCAATGGTAATGAATATCTCGAAAACTTAGTTATCGCATTGAGTTTGCGATAGTCAGTTACGAATCTATACGCCTCTGGATAATGTGGAGGAAGGAAATAATTGTGGCAGGTTAATACTACAGTAGACGTGTATTGTGATTGCATAGGCCAAACTGTACCCTTCTTTAACATTTTTTGAATGTGATACTCGATTATCCTCTGCTTGACTCTATCATATCGATAGGGTCTTGACACTACTGGTTCCTGGTCCCCAGAATCGATATCATGATATAATACATGAGTTAACCCAGGTTTGTCTGAAAAAGACCCTTAAAACTAATTAAATACATCTTGTATTTCTTTTTGCCTTTCACCCAGCTTTGTATTGGATAGAGCTATCTCGTCCGGTTCTTTCACTATTGGCACCGGTTTAAATTGGTCATCTGGAATGACCAAAGATTTCTTATCGAAATCAAAAGTTAATCTCGAAATTCTTCATAAAATCGATTCCGAGAATGCATTGGTACTGCATATTATCAAGAATATGAAATTCCCACGTTTTCTGAAAATCTCCGATCCATATTTGTAATTCAATCCTACCTATGTGGAAACAAGGGGCTCCTTGGCCCGTCACGAATCTGTCCTTAGTCCTTTGACGTGGTCGATATGAAAGTATCTGCAGTAGACCTCTTCGGATATAAATGACTTTTCTGCTCCTGTATCGCACAGGGCTGTGATGAACATTTCGTTCAAAAGTATTGGAACATAAGGAAGATCCACAGTTGACATCCTTAATGAGGAAATCCTAATAGTACGTCGTTCTGTATTAGGAGGTTTTGCAGTATTTTGCGATCAATAACCCCCAGGCTCGCCTCAATCATTTATAAGTTTAAATACCTGTTTTGACCATTTAGACCCCTGAAAGCCCCATTCCTTGAACTACCCTTTGGAAGGCCGTGATTATTAAATCTATGATGAGATTGACCACTTCGGCGTCGACTATCGAAACTGCGATTATCACCAACACCTTGACCTGCAAATCTGTTGGTTTCCCTCTGTGGTTAGCTAGTGTCATGGCATCGGTTTTCAACTTTCGTATCTCACCGATTCTCATGCCTATTCCTGTTTGTGAGCTGATCATTCGCGCATGATTTGCTTTTCGGAAATCATGACTCGGACCCCTGGTTATTCTATTTAGAAATCTTTCCTCGTAATTATCAACCAACTGTAGAATACTAGACGTAGTCTGCGGGTGTCGTTCCTCCATATAATCCAAAAGTTGTGGTTCTAAACGACTGATAATATGATCAAGAAGTTATCCTTCGCCATTTCCAATTTTAAGTTTTTGTGTATCTTTAATAATTCATACACAAAATCTGAAGGTCTCTGGTTTTGATTTTGGTACGACACATAGAAACGCGTCTCGAGATCCGACCTATTCCTGACCACGGGGAATCGTTCCGTCAAAGCGTGTTT
>BMAU01009380.1:0-14556 GCA_019973935.1 Trichonephila clavipes
AAATCGGATCCAAATTTTTATGATCTCCTTGTATTTTTCCAATCCCGTTCCATGATCTCAATGAAAGGGCACACCGATTCGAAACCTCGATCTTTTTGAGTTTCGCGGATTTGAGGTTGGCAGCAACTGCCATGCAAATCGAGCTAGTATTTAAACTCGGCTCATGTTAGTTTTTCAAGAAAAGGAAGGAGAAACGGAAATATAAGAAGTATGTGAGTGGTTTAACTCTTAGAGGGAGAGAACAACTGGTTGGCAATGCAACTGCAGGTTGCATCACCATTTTAGATTAGAAATTAGTTTGACAATATTAGAAGACGGTTCGAATCGGATGTCGCTGGTAATGTTACTTTTTGAACTTATTGTTTTTATCGCTCCAGTAACGAGCAGAGTGACTTTATGATTGATTATTAAAGACCAATTTTAAGAAACTGTTTTTCGTCTTCATGCCTCCTCGACACATAAATTTCACTGCTAGCTTTGCAAAATTTAAATTAGCTTACCAATAAGTGTAACAAATTTGGTTATGGGCCCAGTCCATGTACTGTGTCGAGACAGGCTAAGCAGTTGAACCAGGCCATGAACTTTGTCTATTTAAATACTGTTCCAGTCTAGAACTATTTTTTAAGAACTCTGTTGCTGGTACGCTAAATCGAGTAGCAGATATGGAGTTTAACAACCAGATATCAGTGTTGACTCCAAATAACTGGAACACGTGGAAGCATGATATGCAAGTACTCTTAATGCATTATGGTTGCTGGCAGTTTATAATACAGACCAAGCCAGAGCAACCTGATGAAGAAGCAACATACAAGGAAAAATTAGATCTACAACTTCGTAAGGATAGATGTTATACGTTGATCTATACTAACATCAGTTCAGATTTGAAAAATCTGATAACGGGAACAACTGACGGAGTAGCGGCATGGAAGATATTAAAAGATCACTTCGAACCAGTCACAAGAGCAAGAGTAATTCAACTATTAGATCAATTTTTGGGAACAAAAAATACCAAACCAGGGGAAGATGTTGGAATCTTCATATCTCGTAAAGACAGCGGCAACCAGACTACAAGAAGCGGGTCATAAATTGGACGACCTGTACATAGGATTTCAATTAATAAGGTGGTTTCCTCAGGAATTCCAGTCTACCGTGCAACAAATCTACAGATGGAAAGAAGAGGACTTCTCAGAGTTGTCAAAATTGAAGCAGAGCTGATATTAAGCCAATCGTCTTCAGTTGATGAAACAAGATTTGGAGAAAGCGGGAGAATGCTTACTTTAGCAGTTTCACTTTCGAAGAAGTCGAAGACGTTACCTGGTGCTACGGCTGCAGCTCATGGAGATCCAAATGGCAAAGAATGATTACCAAAAGAAAAGTGGTAAGGTATTTAACCGTAAAACTATTAAAAATGTTAAACAATCTATTAAGACTATAGGTCCGTGTTATGTATGTAATAAGTACTGGGCATCTTAAAGTAAACTGTAAAGAGAAAAAGTCTCTACCAAAATCTCCTTCAACTGTAAATGAAACTTTTAACACAGAGTTTGATAAAGGTGTTTGGGTAATAGATACTACTGCCACGAGTCATTTTTGTAATGACAAGAGTTTATTTTTAGATCTTTAAACCGATAACTAACATGAAAATGTCGTTAGCAACGGAGGATAAAAGTTGTCCCGTAGAAGGAATCGGTACATTTAGATTTCGGGTAAAAATATAAGGGGAGTTTTCATGAAATAACTTGACTGATGTATTATTTAATCCTAAGTTGAGGAGGAATTTATTATCCGGTTCCAGATTAGAAAGTAAAGGCGCATTTTGTGGGTACTAAAGGTAAAATTAATGTTTTTAATAAAGACTGGATAAAATTGTTCTCGGCGACACGCCATGAAAATTTGTATTTTTTTAAGCCAGATCATTATATTATACCAAAGAGTAAAGAAATTAGTTTTTTTAGTGATGTAAACCGCAAAAACAAAAACGGGATCAATAGAAATATGGCATCAACGCTTTTGTCATGTTAATAACGATTATTTGGTAAAAACTAGTAAAAATGATAGTGTAAAAGGTCTCCCACGCTTAAATGATTATGGTAAGACTCATTGTATACCGTGTAAAATTAGCAAAGTCCAAGAGAGTTTCATTCAAAAAAGACGGGGGCCGTAAGATCAAAACGTCCGTTGAATTGTTGCATATGGACCTCTGTGGTCCAATGCCAACTGAAAGCCAAGGCGGTGTAATAAATATTTCTTGAGTATAATTGACGATTATTCAAGAAAAGGTGACTGTATTTCCCATCCGAAATAAATCTGACGTATTTCATACGTTTATAAGATTTCAGAAACGAGCAGAACGTTTTCTAAGTAAAAAGGTAATAGCAGTTAGAACTGATGGCGGACTAGAATTTGTAATAAAGATATGGATACTTCTGACAGAACTGGGTATAAAGCATGAGGTAACAAATTCATATACGCCAGAAATGAATGGGGTCGCGGAGAGATTCAATTTAACCGCCTCTAGATGGCATCAAAACATTGCTTAAGTTCAGCGAAGTTCCCATAAGTTTTGGGGGGAGAAGCATTACTTTGTTTCAATTTTATGCGTGAATCGAATTTGTCACAAAGACAGTAACAAAAACGCCTTCGAAAAATATTCAGGTAGAAAACCATCGGTATTGCATCTAAAACCTTTTGATGTTTGGCATATGCTGGTGTGCCAAAACGAATTAGAAAAAATCTTCGATCTGCGTGCGAAAATAGGAATTATGATGGATACGCACAACGTACTAAGGGTTATAGAATATGGTTGATAGATGAAAATAAAATTAGTCGAGACTATTAATGTAAGATTCGATGAAAATAAGAGGGGAATTAATTTTAGACAAAAAAGTTAATTGTAACCTTGGATATAATTCAAACCTTCCTGATTATTATGATGATGAGGATGATTCTGATAGAGTAAAAGATTCATTAACGAGTCGTTTAGTTTCAAAGACAAGTACGGAAACGCCCTCAACATCTGAAAAACCAGATGTATCTTCCGATAATCATAGCTTGGATCCCATGTACAGAGGTTAAGTGGATTCGAAATATAGGTAGGAAAGTAACTGGATCTAATGTATATTATAGTATAGAAGGGGAAGCAACCCGATTGAAATCTTTTAACGAAATAGAGAGATACTGTAAGAGGCATAATATTAAGTATGATCCTAGTTTATTTAATTTTAGAAAAGATAATACCGAATCCCAGGGATTTTCAGATTTGTCAGAGCAACAAGAAGCTCTTATGGTTGAAGTAACTATTCCTAATTGTTACAAACAGGCGATAAGATCCAGAGACTCATCTAAATGGCATGATGCAATGGATAAAGAAATCAACGTAATGAAGGAACGTAAAGTTTGGGATTTAGTTGATCATCCGGTTAATATAAAAATTTTAGAAAACCGTTGGGTTTATACCATTAAATATGATGAAAATAATAAAATTGTTTGATACAAGGGGCCCGCTTAGTTGCGCGAGGTAACACACAATTACGAGGTGAGTCATTTGACGAGGTATTTCAAGAATACAAATTAGAACTTTCAAAAGTTAAATCATTAAAACTAAGATGTTATTCAGACTCGGATTTTGCTACAAATAGGGATGATCGAGTGTCAATGGGAGGGTTCATAACTTTTATAGACGAAACTCCAATTTCATCGCGAACTTTCAAGCAAAAATCCGTTCGTCTGTCGACCATGGAAGCTGAGTATGTTAGTTTAACAGAAGCAGCTAAGGAATTCATTTGGCTAAAGAATGTAATTGATAATAAAAGTTTAAATTTGGAATTAAGTGAAAATGTAATGTTTTGTGATAATCAAGCTGCTATAAGTTTTTCAAAGTCACCGGTAGAAAATTGTAGAACAAAACATATCGATGTTCGTTATCATTTTCTAAGGAATTTGATATACGACAGGTTTTCCAAATTAAATATATAGGTACCAAAAATAATTTGGCGGACATTTTTACCAAACCCATGGTAAAGGAAAAACTGTTAGAATTTTGTAGAAAATTATTTCTTATTAGAGAATAAGACTTTGTTTCTTTAAGATTAAAATATTAGTTTGTTTATTACAATAAAGATTGTGAATAAAATGTATTTTTTTGTGTTAAATTGTATAACATGTGATTAAAATTAGTTTACTGATTTGTAAGAGATAATGGTGCGAGATTGGAAAAAGGGGGCCGATTGTTAGACACTTAAAAAAATCGGATCCAAATTTTTATGATCTCCTTGTATTTTTCCAATCCCGTTCCATGATCTCAATGAAAGTAAGCACACCGATTCGAACCCAATCTTTTTGAGTTTCGTGATTTGAGGTTGGCAGCAACTGCCATGCAAATCGAGCTAGTATTTAAACTCGGCTCATGTTAGTTTTTCAAGAAAAGGAAGGAGAAACGGAAATATAAGAAGTATGTGAGTGGTTTAACTCTTAGAGGGAGAGAACAACTGGTTGGCAATGCAACTGCAGGTTGCATCACCATTTTAGATTAGAAATTAGTTTTACAATATTAGAAGACGGTTCGAATCGGATGTCGCTGGTAATGTTACTTTTTGAACTTATTGTTTTTATCGCTCCAGTAACGAGCAGAGTGACTTTATGATTGATTATTAAAGACCAATTTTAAGAAACTGTTTTTCGTCTTCATGCCTCCTCGACACATAAATTTCACTGCTAGCTTTGCAAAATTTAAATTAGTTTACCTATAAGTGTAACAATATATATATATATATATATATATATATATATATATATATATATATATATATATATATATAGGTAGATTTTAATTTTATTTCATGATAATTAATTTTTTTAGTATTGAATTACATCTAATACTCTATATTAGATTTATTGCAGAGATGTTACAGAGTATTGCACCCATACTTCATGTAATACTGATTGAATTTTTTTCCAGTTGAAGGGTTCCTAATATTTCTCATTTATAATAGCATCTAGTGTGTGTGAATCAGTTTATCATCATTAATTTTTTCTTTCGGTTGATCTACTGCAGGTCATTTCACCCATAATTCCCATAGCGGAAACTTTACTGCTATCATTTTTCTGTTGTAATTTTTATTTATATTTGCATTCATTCACATCTATTTACTCTAATGCATGCTAAATTTCTCACTTACACTGAAACATTTTTGTTAAATTATTATTTATTTTCTAGCATGCTAATTTTCTCTTACATTGAAATATATGTCTTTGTTAAATTATTATTTACTTAGAGGCCAAATTGTAATTGTTTTAAAATTATTTACAATGTGAATATTTTTTTTGAAAAAAATGTTTTATTTTTTGTTTATATATATATATATATATATATATATATATATATTTAAATATATATATTTAAATATATAAAATCAATCACATTTATCAATTGAAAAATTGAAATATATGCATCTTATAATACTAAATCCCATTTCAAAATATCAATGGCGAATATAAAGATAAAATTCCATCGTTTTCAAACAAAATTAAAAAAATTATAAAATAAAAATAAAAATTTATAAAATATCCAAGTGCAATCTCGGACTTAGGACCGATAAGTGGGGTTGAACTAGTTTGATGGCGCCAATCTTCCCTCTATTGCAACTTGGTAAATTAATTGGAAAGTATCCAAATTTCCAAAATTTTTTAAAAATTAAAAAGCTAAAATTAAATGATTATACTTGAATAATGATATATACACTCTGTCGCAAAAAATATATGGCACCCAGAAGAAATTGAGCTACATTCACGAAATTTGGTATGCATGTAGTGTATATGAAAATAAACAAATGATTAAAAATTCAGAACAAAATATCATTTTATTAAGCGGTCACAGCTTGCAAAAGGTTAAAAATCAGTAAGTAGTAAAGCCACCTCTGGCAGCTATACAAGCCGAAATTCGGCGTGGCATCGATTCACTTAGATCACTTATGACCCTGTGGAAGATCCTGCCATAGTCTTTGCATCTGCGCAGTTAATTCTCCTGTATCTCGGGACGGCTGCAGTTGCCTTCCCAGCAGCGTCCAGACATGCTTTATTGGCAAAAGATCTGGTGACCTGGCAGGCCATGGTAGGACGTCAGATCCTTGAAGACATTGTTGGGAGAGTCGCGCAGTATGTGGACGAGCATTATCCTGTTGATAAATGGCACCGGGCGACTTGATAGCATGGGTAGCACAATCGGCGTTAAAATATCGTCCACGTATCTGCGAGCTGTCAAAGTGCCTTGAAGGACCACTAAAGATGATCGTGTGTCCCAAGAAATTGCTCCCCACACTGTCACACCTTGTGAAATTGCTGTATGCCGCTCGACAATAAATGCCGGGTCGGACCGCTGGCCGGTGCGCCTCCAGACACGTGCGGTGGTCATCATCACTGAGACTGAATCGGGATTCATCACCGAAGATGACACGTCTCCAGTCTGTCACACTCCAAGTTGCCCGAGGTCGGCAAAAATCCAGTCGACACTGCCTATGATGTGGGGTCAGTGGTAAGCGTCTTAGCGGACGTCGGCTCCCTCAAGCCAACTTCGGTCAGTCGTCTCCTTATGGTTTCTCTTGATGGCACTGGATGTCTGGAAGGAGGTAAGTGGTGTTGAATCGATGCTAGCGACGTTGTTGGTGCCGAAGTGGCCACTCTTCTGATTGCACGATCCTCGCGATCATTTGTGTTCCTGGGACGTCCTGACCCTCCGCGACGGTACACTCTACCTTCTGTGATCCACTGTTGCCAACACCGAGCAACTACCATATCGCTCCCACCGAGGTGGCGGCCGATACGTCTATTCGACCAACCTGCTTCTCTGAGGCCTATTATACGGCCCCTATCAAAGTCCGTCAGCTGCTCGTACTGCCGCCGGTTACGTCTTAGAGGCATCCTAAGTCTCAATATCGTCTATCAAAGTCATCAGATTCGTTTGGATAGCCGTACGGCGCTCGTACTCATGCTTTTAAACTCTCCCAGTTGCGCAACTAATATGCGCATAGCACACTTAGCCTTGTCTCATTGGCTTCGAAATTTTAATCATTTGCATATCTCTTACCAGACTACATTCTTGCCGAGTTTCGTGATTGTAGCTTGATTTCTTCTTGGTGCATATATTTTTTTGCGACAGAGTGTATATATATATATATATATATATATACTGGCCGTTAAACACCCGCCTCACTGGGTATTTCACGATGTTGTATATATGTTTACTGTTTACATATATATTAATTATTGATATCTAGCATTAAGAATTCGATTGTAATGAGAAATATATTTATAGCTGTTACACTCTCGCCCCTTGATATAAAAAGAACATAAATTATAATATCTAATTTCTATTTATATCTAAAATAGAAGTAGAAAGATATTTTTCGCTCACTTAACCTAATAATCAAGCGGATTTCCACCAAAGAAACTTTCAGTGGATCTCTACTCCATAAAATAAACATGCGTGCTAAATTTTAAGTCTAAATCTAACAGAGCAAAAACGGAATTTTTATCATCAATACCTCGTTGACAACATTCTTAGCGGATTCCAATTCAACAAAAGAAGCATGCATACCAAATTTTATTATTATAGTCTTAGCAGTTCAAAAACGGGAATTTTGTCAATACGCTCCAATAACTCTCCCCGCTTCCCCCTGGAGTTTATTTCCGTAAAATCCATTCTTAGTGGAACTCTATTCAACTATATACAGAAAAAAGTGCTCAACAAATTTCAAGTAAGTGAGTTAAACTCAAAAACAGGAATTTTTCTATAACATGCCTTAATCCCTCGCAAACTCACTCCTTTGGGGGTCCGTTTTCGCAAAAATCTTTGTAAAATGAACTTTATTCCATGAACGGAACATACCTTCTATTTTTCAAGCAGGTAATTCTATTAGTTAAAACGCGGAAATATTTATCTATTACGCCCCTTAATCACCCTCAGTGACCCTTGGGGATCAATTTCGCCCAAAACTAGTTTGTAGTGGATCTCTACACCATGAAATGGAATTCGCTTACCAAATTTTAAGACTGTACGTCTAATAGTTTAAAAAGTGGAAATAATTATCTATAACGCCCCTTAAGTCCCCGCAACACCACTTAGGAAACGATTTACACAAAACCCATCTTATGACCGATCACTACTCAGTGAATGGAATCTGCTAACTCAATTTCAAGATTTTACGTCTAATAGTTTAAAAAAGGAGTTAATTGCCTATAACGCCCCTTAATTCTCTACAACGCCACTTGGGAGTCGATTTTCACAAAACCCATTTTGCAGTGGATCTGTACTCTATGAAAGGAATCCACTTACCAAATTTCAAGACTGTACGTCTAATAGGTTAAAAATGGAAATAATTATGTATAACGCCTTTTGCAGGTCGATTTTCGTAAAAATCATTATGTTAGGAATCTTTACTTTATGAAAGAAATCTGTGTACCAAGTTTCATGACTGTACATCTAAAAGTTTAGTAACGGAAATAATTATCTATAACGCCCCTTAAACCCCCGTAACGCCCCTTGGGGTTCGAACTTACAAAATCCGTTTTTAGCTGACGTCTACTCCATGAAGGGAACCTACCTACCAAATTTCAAGTCTATGGGTTTAATAGTTCCGGAGATATCGTGATTAGTTAGTCAGTGAGTGAGTCGCTTTTCTCCTTATATATATATATATATATATATATATATATATATATAAGATATATATATATATATAAAAGTATATATATACATATGTATAAGATATATACACACACATATATATATATATATATATATAAGATATATATATATATATATAAAAGTATATATATACATATGTATAAGATATATACACACACATATATATATATATAAGATATATATATATATATAAAAGTATATATATACATATGTATAAGATATATATATATATATATATATATATATATATATAAAACTTTATACAGGGTTTTCGCCTGCCTAAAAAATATAATTGCCATAATTGATGATTTTTTTGTTTTTAAAACAACCCGTGCAAATAGCGGGCATTCAGCTATTTTGGATGAAAATACATTTTTTGAGACATTTTTAAGTTAACTGTATGCAACGATTTATTAATGAAAATCTGAAAAAGTCATTAATTGAAATTTGAAGATAAATCTTATATCTGAAGAGGGGGGAGGGGAAAACAGTTCTATACACTCAAAAAACGCAGGACAATAGAGGTAAAAAAAAGATCTGACAACGGAAATATGGGGAAGAAATTTCGAAAAAGGGAATTGTAATGACGTTAATATAGATATCACACATGCGCACAAGGAAGGGCTGACAGCGAGAGGGGAAGGGGAATTTCCATGTCAATATATTATCTATTCAAAAATGTTCGTGCAACGCCGGGGGTACGGAAAGAAACCTGTCAAACAATTAAAAGAAGTGAAAAAACTTCGTAAAAGTCAATTTAAAGCTATACACTCAGTAAAAGCCTGTGCAAAGCCGGTTTAAGGAATATTGGAAGTGCTGATTTTGTGAAGGGAAGGAAAAGTATATATAAAAATAGAGAAAGAGCCCGTGGAACGCCGGGCCATGCAGCTAGTGGTAAATAATACTATAATCTATGATTAAATTTTTTTAACAACAATGCATGTTTAAGTTATTAACTATTACAAGATAAAATTTATTTCGTAATATGATGCATATTGGCAACTAGGCTTTACACACACGGTAAATCCTAAAGCGTAAGACCCATTTCATGAGGTCACCATCTAGTGGAGGCTCCAAATTTACTACCAAATAATGTTAGAATGTTAAAAATTGGCTACCAAATTTTTAACATTCGAATTATTTTTAATTTATCCTCTCGTTGGATGCTGAACATTACCGTCACAGTACCAGAATTAAATTGACATGCCACATAATCATATGAAATGCGTGCCAATGATTTTTGCATCCAGAAAATCTATCAACCGCAGCGGGATTGAACACATAACCTTGGGCTTACGGGGCAATCACGCTACCTTTAAGTTTCTCATTGAGCTGACTGCATGATTTAAGTAGTTGTTTGAAAAAATTATGTTAATTTTAATAAAAATATATTTGAAATATTGTTTCAACTTTCCCCTGAAAGGCTTTTGATTAATTCTGTTTTATCATCAATATTATATTTACTTATAAATTTCTTCATTTATTCCATTAGATATGTTAAAAAGGGGACATTCTCAATTTGTACTTTTTATAGCGTATATATTCGTATTTAAAAAGACATAGTGTGTCAGTATAGTGAAAGTATATAGCCTAAAAAATTTATTTCTCTCTTTCTGTTTCTATCTATCTAAGTCTCGATTTTTGTAAAAAACTTTAACCAGTTAACTTTGGCGTTCCAGTGCGAGAGTGAATTACTATGTGTGTCACGGAAATAGAGGGATGGCGAGTATACTCGTCAATCACACAGTAAGTTACGCTGTTAAAATATTGGATCAAACAGATGGGTTTGTTTTATAAAATTACCAGTTTTATTACTAATGCTTATTTATCTGGTTAACATAAACATATATTACACACATATTACTCGAAAAATGTAATAAAAAGTAATACATATAAAGGTAATAAATTAAAAAAAATTCGGTAAAAAGTCAAGTTTCCAACTTTTGCCTTTGCCTCTTTTAGGCTAACATCTTAACTGATCTCTATGGCGCAACAGCACATGAGGGCCAAGACCTACTGTGCCTATCTCCTTTACGTGACCTTAGGCACCGGGGTGCATGAACAGATGTTTCGGCCAAGTGGTCAGTCTGAAGCGAAGCCCCCAGTGTTCAGTTCCCAAGCAAGCTTGGTACTCGTTTATCGACCCACTGAAAGGATGAAAGGCTGAGTTGACTTTGTCCAGCCCGGGAATCGAATCTTGACCTGTGGCAGGAAAGCGCGATACTTTACCACTCAGCCTCTTGGCTTTGTGGCAAACATCTAAGAGACATTATTATCGTGTATAAATAACGAACATGTACGCTATATCAGCCTGTGCATACGTGAGTTAATCTTAAATGTTTCATATTTTACTCTGACTCACTTCAAAATATTCTAAGCATCTTGAAATTTGAGAACACTTTTTGCTTTTCGCAAAAATTGCGATTTAAATAGCCAGTGGTCACTACTTTTACACATGACGAGTATACTCTGAAATGAATTTTGCCCTTGGGGTCGCTTCCTCATCATCTTGTCGACCTAAAGCTGTAGGAAGTAACGATGAATTACCAATACTATCCATGATAAATCTAATTTATTGTGACCAAAGATAATATTCCAGAACAAGCAATCTATAAAGGGAACTCTTGGAGTGATATAAAGAAAGCAACAACCTTATTGCATTGCTGTTTTAACCCGAAAAGATTCTACTTTAATCAATCCTATCTTAATACTCCTAGATTCACTAATATTATTCTAGTACTTAAAAGTTGCCTTTAGTCACGATGCGTAATGCAAAAATCTACCATGATAACACACTGCTTTCAGCGGTTCCGCTCCTTCTGATCCTCATTTTTAACTATATATATGTTACCGGCAAAGTATGAAATCCGGCATTCTATAGAACGCCTAGGCATTCTATAGAATACCTAACACTACCCGGAAATGTATACAATGATTCTTATTTCACACATTGTATTCAACAGTGAGAAACCGGCAAAGTATGAAATGCATCTTCTGATTCGTTTTGAATAGTGAGTGGTAGGGCATGAGGACTTAACTCGAGGTTCAGACTCAGAATTTGTTAGTTGCACATTGTAGTTTTATACTGAGTGTCAAAATATTCAATTTTACTTAAACTTGTTCAACAAAAAAAATTGTTTTTTCCTGTGCTGCATTAAAATGGAGAAGCAAGCTGTAGTGTTGTAGAAGGAGTCATGGTCTAAAGTAGGGGTTGGCAACCTATGGTACACGGTGCAATTATCATTGGCACTCAGCACTACTTGACAAATTTGTCAATTTTTGAATGGATGGAACTTCATAAATTTGTAATTGACCTTACTTAACAAACATCTCCAGAATTATGTAACAATTAAGAAAGTATAAAAAATCCGAATGATAACTCTAAAGGTAAATTTAGAGCTGTTTTGTAAATTATTGAATGACATAACAGGAAAGATATTTAATTTCTTGAAGAGAGAAATTGCATGCATTCTGCTTTTCCGCTTTTAGTTCTACATATTTAAGTAAATTATCTTTCCTCATATGAAAAATACTTCGAGTCTGGGTAAAGATTTGTTTAACAACTGAATGCTCAGAATCATGTGAAAGTGAAAGTCACAAATTACACCACATTTTTTGCGATACGAAAGTGAAGCAACACTAGGTTAATATTAAAAATTTTATTTATCTTTTTATTTAACTGTAATGAAGCATAAATACTTATATTTTTTACTTTGTTTCTTATTTTAATAAATATGTTTAAAAACATAGTAAATATACAATTTTGAGTTTTTTATATTTTTGTTGAATAAAGTTATATTTTTATGCTGTTTATTTTTATGTTGAGAAATATTTTTTTATTTAATGCAAAAATTAATGTGGGATAAAGCTGTAAATCTATATAATTGAACTCTATTCTCTGTCTCTGTAAACATTATCGAGGGAATCGAATTGTTTCAAAAATGTCTTACTGTGTGGCACGCTGAATCATAATTAGAAGATTGGTTTTTGACACGCCACAGCTAAAAGGTGGTCGACCCCTAGTCCATAGGCATGAAACAAATATTCGACGCCGAGTTGCTAAAAATTCAAGTTAAATCTGCTAAAAAAAGTATTTTTTCAACTGAAATTACTTACTAGAAGCAAAAACGGGATGTACAAAGGCCAAAATGACTGCTGAAAAGGAACCCAGGGCCTATAGGTTTGCTGAATAGTTATGATGTGTTGCTTGGTGAAAATAAATGTAAACTCATGTAACCTGTTAAATGAAGAAGGCTTCAGTAATATACAGAATGGTTCCCAACCACCGGTCCTTGGATCAAATGGTATCGGGCCACTCAAGGAGTATTAAATTATTTTCATTTTATTTACTGGGGTGTGTTTCTCTAGTGTTTGTTTGACTATCTATGGAAATCACTTAATATTTCATGTAAAATCACTTTATATTCATTTTTTGGAGTAACTAAATCTTATTTTGAAATCATGTTTAAATACAATATTAAATATTATTAAATCAAAACGATTTAAAATATAAACAACATCCCACCCTGAAAGGCAGAAGTAAAATTATGAAACGTTTACCAGTCCACGGGGATAAAAAGGTTGGGAAGCATTTCTATACAGTTTTACGTTGCGGATTCTGAGTTATTTTACGTACCTCATGAAGCTCATTTGGCTATTGGACACGGAGGACGTGATAAAGTTCTGAAAGAACTTTCAACCAAATGCAAAAACGTTACACGTTATAATATTGAATTCTACATCCACCTTTAGAACCTTGCCAGAAAAATCATTTAAAAAAGGCATTGTTGGGAAATTTGTGATTTTTTTTCCAAATGCTAATTATATTGGCACTTGTAACGATTGAGAAAAGTTTCTATCGACTTAAAATTTCTGAAGGAATTTTAAAACAAGTATATGCAATCAGAATTTACTTTGTGCCCCAAGAACTTGCTTAGAATTAATTAGACTTGCTTTGTTTGATGCAATTTTATTTTTTTTTTTATATATATTTGAATAATTTTTAATGGCACTCTCATTGTTTTGTCAGAATAACACTTGTATTTTTTACAAATGTGCGTCATTGATATAATAGTCTTATCTTTACCTTATTTCATACTTTGCCTGAACAGCTTTGGTCATTATATAAAATGCCAGCATTTCATACTTTGCCGGTAATATGTACACTAACTAATTTTCTTCTCATGGTTTCTTCTTGAGAGGGATGGCTGTGAAATAAACTCGATTGCTGGCGCAAAGTTTCCCAAGAGGATTAGTTGTTGAATGTCGCGTAACGCCCCGTCCCAATTCATCAATACACAAAACCTTGCAAGTTCTCCATGTCGAGTATACTCGTCAATCACAGCTAACTGATTAAGGAGCGGTAGGGGACATCACAAGATTCAGATTCACATAGCAACCCATAGTCAGAAACATCATGGGTAAGTAGTATGATAGGTACGAGAAACGAAGACACAAAACTGAGATGATCTAGGAATATATATTGATAAAAGCTGGGTCATAGGGGAATTCCTGAGTCACTCTGTGTCTCGCCCTCACCATACCTATTACCTCGTAATGTTCTATATTCCCACAAATTGTGACGCAAATTACTAAGATTCCGGGGGCCGGTGCATCTCCTCGTGTTTGGTTCGCGAATCAATATTTTGCTGCTCATCATTTCCTTCTGCAAATCAGGAGCTACATGTCTACATTGGTAAAACATTCTATAGTACTCTGCAGTTGGTGACAGCTCAAATGACTGCGTAATGCAGATCTGTTTTCCTCGAATTTTCTTGTGTACAACGCCAATCAGAGCCGAACCAAGATGTTTCTGACCTTGGGTTTGTTATGCAAATCTGAATCCTTCATCCTTC
>BMAU01009382.1:0-22565 GCA_019973935.1 Trichonephila clavipes
AAACGGAGACCAGATTTAGATTTCTGGTAAAAATTTCGGGTTAAATGGGTCACTTTGGTAAGTTTCTAGGGTGGAAAAAAAAAGTTATTGGCTTGGTCACCGAATCGTCGATAAAGTGGCTGTCCAGCGTCAAAGCGTCGGTTTTTTAAAAATGATCTTTCAATTTAAAAAAAAGTTTAGGAATTTCGCAAAACGGAGACCAGATTTAGATTTCTGGTAAAATTTCGAGTTAAATGGGTCACTTTGGTAAGTTTCTAGGGTGGAAAAAAAAGTTATTGGCTTGGTCACCCAATCGTCGATAAGTTGGCTCAGCTTCAAAGCGTCGGGTTTTTTAAAGATGATCTTTCAATTTAAAAAAAGTTACAGGAATTTCGCAAATCGGAGACCAGATTTAGATTTCTGGTAAAATTTCGGGTTAAATGGGTCACTTTGGTAAGTTTCTAGGGTGGAAAAAAAAAGTTATAGGCTTGGTCACCGAATCGTCGATAAGTTGGCTGTCCAGCTTCAAAGCGTCGGTTTTTTAAAGATGATCTTTCAATTTAAAAAAAAGTTATAGGAATTTCGCAAAACGGAGACCAGATTTAGATTTCTGGTAAAATTTCGAGTTAAATGGGTCACTTTGGTAAGTTTCTAGGGTGGAAAAAAAAGTTATTGGCTTGGTCACCCAATCGTCGATAAGTTGGCTCAGCTTCAAAGCGTCGGTTTTTTAAAGATGATCTTTCAATTTAAAAAAAAGTTACAGGAATTTCGCAAAACGGAGACCAGATTTAGATTTCTGGTAAAATTTCGGGTTAAATGGGTCACTTTGGTAAGTTTCTAGGGTGGAAAAAAAAAGTTATTGGCTTGGTCACCCAATCGTCGATAAGTTGGCTCAGCTTCAAAGCGTCGGGTTTTTTAAAGATGATCTTTCAATTTAAAAAAAAAGTTACAGGAATTTCGCAAAACGGAGACCAGATTTAGATTTCTGGTAAAATTTCGGGTTAAATGGGTCACTTTGGTAAGTTTCTAGGGTGGAAAAAAAAGTTATTGGCTTGGTCACCCAATCGTCGATAAGTTGGCTCAGCTTCAAAGCGTCGGTTTTTAAAGATGATCTTTCAATTTAAAAAAAAGTTACAGGAATTTCGCAAAACGGAGACCAGATTTAGATTTCTGGTAAAATTTCGGGTTAAATGGGTCACTTTGGTAAGTTTCTAGGGTGGAAAAAAAAGTTATTGGCTTGGTCACCCAATCGTCGATAAGTTGGCTCAGCTTCAAAGCGTCGGTTTTTTAAAGATGATCTTTCAATTTAAAAAAAAAAGTTACAGGAATTTCGCAAAACGGAGACCAGATTTAGATTTCTGGTAAAATTTCGGAGTTAAATGGGTCACTTTGGTAAGTTTCTAGGGTGGAAAAAAAGTTATTGGCTTGGTCACCGAATCGTCGATAAGTTGGCTGTCCAGCTTCAAAGCGTCGGTTTTTTAAAGATGATCTTTCAATTTAAAAAAAAGTTATAGGAATTTCGCAAAACGGAGACCAGATTTAGATTTCTGGTAAAATTTCGAGTTAAATGGGTCACTTTGGTAAGTTTCTAGGGTGGAAAAAAAAGTTATTGGCTTGGTCACCCAATCATCGATAAGTTGGCTCAGCTTCAAAGCGTCGGTTTTTTAAAGATGATCTTTCAATTTAAAAAAAAGTTACAGGAATTTCGCAAAACGGAGACCAGATTTAGATTTCTGGTAAAATTTCGGAGTTAAATGGGTCACTTTGGTAAGTTTCTAGGTGGAAAAAAAAGTTATTGGCTTGGTCACCCAATCGTCGATAAGTTGGCTCAGCTTCAAAGCGTCGGGTTTTTTAAAGATGATCTTTCAATTTAAAAAAAAAAGTTACAGGAATTTCGCAAAACGGAGACCAGATTTAGATTTCTGGTAAAATTTCGAGTTAAATGGGTCACTTTGGTAAGTTTCTAGGGTGAAAAAAAAGTTATTGGCTTGGTCACCCAATCGTCGATAAGTTGGCTCAGCTTCAAAGCGTCGGGTTTTTTAAAGATGATCTTTCAATTTAAAAAATAAGTTACAGGAATTTCGCAAAACGGAGACCAGATTTAGATTTCTGGTAAAATTTCGAGTTAAATGGGTCACTTTGGTAAGTTTCTAGGGTGGAAAAAAAAAAAAGTTATAGGCTTGGTCACCGAATCGTCGATAAGTGGCTGTCCAGCGTCAAAGCGTCGGTTTTTTAAAGATGATCTTTCAATTTAAAAAAAAGTTATAGGAATTTCGCAAAACGGAGACCAGATTTAGATTTCTGGTAAAATTTCGAGTTAAATGGGTCACTTTGGTAAGTTTCTAGGGTGGAAAAAAAAAAGTTATTGGCTTGGTCACCCAATCGTCGATAAGTTGGCTGTCCAGCTTCAAAGCGTCGGTTTTTTAAAGATGATCTTTCAATTTAAAAAAAAGTTATAGGAATTTCGCAAAACGGAGACCAGATTTAGATTTCTGGTAAAATTTCGGGTTAAATGGGTCAGTTTGGTAAGTTTCTAGTGTGGAAAAAAAAAGTTATTGGCTTGGTCACCCAATCGTCGATAAGTTGGCTCAGCTTCAAAGCGTCGGGTTTTTTAAAGATGATCTTTCAATTAAAAAAAAAGTTACAGGAATTTCGCAAAACGGAGACCAGATTTAGATTTCTGGTAAAATTTCGGGTTAAATGGGTCACTTTGGTAAGTTTCTAGGGTGGAAAAAAAAAGTTATTGGCTTGGTCACCCAATCGTCGATAAGTTGGCTCAGCTTCAAAGCGTCGGGTTTTTTAAAGATGATCTTTCAATTTAAAAAAAGTTATAGGAATTTCGCAAAACGGAGACCAGATTTAGATTTCTGGTAAAATTTAGGGTTAAATGGGTCACTTTGGTAAGTTTCTAGGTGGAAAAAAAAAGTTATAGGCTTGGTCACCGAATCGTCGATAAGTTGGCTGTCCAGCTTCAAAGCGTCGGTTTTTTAAATATGATCTTTCAATTTAAAAAAAAAGTTATAGGAATTTCGCAAAACGGAGACCAGATTTAGATTTCTGGTAAAATTTCGGGTTAAATGGGTCACTTTGGTAAGTTTCTAGGGTGGAAAAAAAAGTTATTGGCTTGGTCACCCAATCGTCGATAAGTTGGCTCAGCTTCAAAGCGTCGGGTTTTTTAAAGATGATCTTTCAATTTAAAAAAAAGTTACAGGAATTTCGCAAAACGGAGACCAGATTTAGATTTCTGGTAAAATTTCGGTTAAATGGGTCACTTTGGTAAGTTTCTAGGGTGGAAAAAAAAAGTTATTGGCTTGGTCACCCAATCGTCGATAAGTTGGCTCAGCTTCAAAGCGTCGGGTTTTTTAAAGATGATCTTTCAATTTAAAAAAAAGTTATAGGAATTTCGCAAAACGGAGACCAGATTTAGATTTCTGGTAAAATTTCGGGTTAAATGGGTCACTTTGGTAAGTTTCTAGGTGGAAAAAAAAGTTATAGGCTTGGTCACCCAATCGTCGATAAGTTGGCTCAGCTTCAAAGCGTCGGGTTTTTTAAAGATGATCTTTCAATTTAAAAAAAAGTTACAGGAATTTCGCAAAACGGAGACCAGATTTAGATTTCTGGTAAAATTTCGGGTTAAATGGGTCACTTTGGTAAGTTTCTAGGGTGGAAAAAAAAAGTTATTGGCTTGGTCACCGAATCGTCGATAAGTTGGCTGTCCAGCTTCAAAGCGTCGGGTTTTTTAAAGATGATCTTTCAATTTAAAAAAAAGTTATAGGAATTTCGCAAAACGGAGACCAGATTTAGATTTCTGGTGAAATTTCGGGTTAAATGGGTCACTTTGGTAAGTTTCTAGGGTGGAAAAAAAAAGTTATTGGCTTGGTCACCCAATCGTCGATAAGTTGGCTCCAGCTTCAAAGCGTCGGGTTTTTTAAAGATGATCTTTCAATTTAAAAAAAAAAAGTTATAGGAATTTCGCAAAAACGGAGACCAGATTTAGATTTCTGGTAAAATTTCGGAGTTAAATGGGTCACTTTGGTAAGTTTCTAGGGTGGAAAAAAAAAGTTATTGGCTTGGTCACCCAATCGTCGATAAGTTGGCTCAGCTTCAAAGCGTCGGTTTTTTAAAGATGATCTTTCAATTTAAAAAAAAGTTAGGAATTTCGCAAAACGGAGACCAGATTTAGATTTCTGGTAAAATTTCGGGTTAAATGGGTCACTTTGGTAAGTTTCTAGGGTGGAAAAAAAAGTTATTGGCTTGGTCACCCAATCGTCGATAAGTTGGCTCAGCTTCAAAGCGTCGGGTTTTTTAAAGATGATCTTTCAATTTAAAAAAAAGTTACAGGAATTTCGCAAAACGGAGACCAGATTTAGATTTCTGGTAAAATTTCGGGTTAAATGGGTCACTTTGGTAAGTTTCTAGGGTGGAAAAAAAAGTTATTGGCTTGGTCACCCAATCGTCGATAAGTTGGCTGTCCAGCTTCAAAGCGTCGGGTTTTTTAAAGATGATCTTTCAATTTAAAAAAAAAAGTTAGGAATTTCGCAAAACGGAGACCAGATTTAGATTTCTGGTAAAATTTCGGGTTAAATGGGTCACTTTGGTAAGTTTCTAGGGTGGAAAAAAAAGTTATTGGCTTGGTCACCCAATCGTCGATAAGTTGGCTCCAGCTTCAAAGCGTCGGGTTTTTTAAAGATGATCTTTCAATTTAAAAAAAAGTTATAGGAATTTCGCAAAAACGGAGACCAGATTTAGATTTCTGGTAAAATTTCGAGTTAAATGGGTCACTTTGGTAAGTTTCTAGGTGGAAAAAAAAAAGTTATTGGCTTGGTCACCGAATCGTCGATAAGTCGGCTGTCCAGCTTCAAAGCGTCGGGATTTTTAAAGATGATCTTTCAATTTAAAAAAAAGTTACAGGAATTTCGCAAAACGGAGACCAGATTTAGATTTCTGGTAAAATTTCGAGTTAAATGGGTCACTTTGGTAAGTTTCTAGGGTGGAAAAAAAAGTTATTGGCTTGGTCACCCAATCGTCGATAAGTTGGCTCAGCTTCAAAGCGTCGGGTTTTTTAAAGATGATCTTTCAATTTAAAAAAAAAGTTACAGGAATTTCGCAAAACGGAGACCAGATTTAGATTTCTGGTAAAATTTAGGGTTAAATGGGTCACTTTGGTAAGTTTCTAGGGTGGAAAAAAAAGTTATTGGCTTGGTCACCCAATCGTCGATAAGTTGGCTCAGCTTCAAAGCGTCGGGTTTTTTAAAGATGATCTTTCAATTTAAAAAAAAGTTTAGGAATTTCGCAAAACGGAGACCAGATTTAGATTTCTGGTAAAATTTCGGGTTAAATGGGTCACTTTGGTAAGTTTCTAGGGAAAAAAAAAAAAGTTATTGGCTTGGTCACCCAATCGTCGATAAGTTGGCTCAGCTTCAAAGCGTCGGTTTTTTAAATCTTCTCTTTCAATTTAAAAAAAAAAGTTACAGGAATTTCGCAAAACGGAGACCAGATTTAGATTTCTGGTAAAATTTCGGGTTAAATGGGTCACTTTGGTAAGTTTCTAGGGTGGAAAAAAAAGTTATTGGCTTGGTCACCCAATCGTCGATAAGTTGGCTCAGCTTCAAAGCGTCGGGTTTTTTAAAGATGATCTTTCAATTTAAAAAAAAAGTTATAGGAATTTCAAAACGGAGACCAGATTTAGATTTCTGGTAAAATTTCGAGTTAAATGGGTCACTTTGGTAAGTTTCTAGGGTGGAAAAAAAAGTTATTGGCTTGGTCACCGAATCGTCGATAAGTTGGTCCAGCTTCAAAGCGTCGGTTTTTTAAAATGATCTTTCAATTTAAAAATCCAGCAGGAATTTCGCAAAACGGAGACCAGATTTAGTCGGTAAAATTTTTTAAAATGATCTTTTAAGTTTCTAGGGTGGAAAAAAAATGGCTTGGTTAAAATAAGTTGGCTCAGCTTCAAAGCGTCGGGTTTTTTAAAGATGATTTCAATTTAAAAAAAAGTTATAGGAACGGAGACAAAACGGAGACCAGATTTAGATTTCTGGTAAAATTTCGAGTTAAATGGGTCACTTTGGTAAGTTTCTAGGGTGGAAAAAAAAAGTTATTGGCTTGGTCACCCAATCGTCGATAAGTTGGCTCAGCTTCAAAGCGTCGGTTTTTTAAAGATGATCTTTCAATTAAAAAAAAAAAAAGTTAGGAATTTCGCAAAACGGAGACCAGATTTAGATTTCTGGTAAAATTTCGAGTTAAATGGGTCACTTTGGTAAGTTTCTAGGGTGGAAAAAAAAGTTATTGGCTTGGTCACCCAATCGTCGATAAGTTGGCTCAGCTTCAAAGCGTCGGGTTTTTTAAAGATGATCTTTCAATTTAAAAAAAAAAAGTTACAGGAATTTCGCAAAACGGAGACCAGATTTAGATTTCTGGTAAAATTTCGAGTTAAATGGGTCACTTTGGTAAGTTTCTAGGGTGGAAAAAAAAGTTATTGGCTTGGTCACCCAATCGTCGATAAGTTGGCTGTCCAGCTTCAAAGCGTCGGGTTTTTTAAAGATGATCTTTCAATTTAAAAAAAAGTTACAGGATTTCGCAAAACGGAGACCAGATTTAGATTTCTGGTAAAATTTCGGGTTAAATGGGTCACTTTGGTAAGTTTCTAGGGTGGAAAAAAAAAGTTATTGGCTTGGTCACCCAATCGTCGATAAGTTGGCTCAGCTTCAAAGCGTCGGTTTTTTAAAGATGATCTTTCAATTTAAAAAAAAGTTAGGAATTTCGCAAAACGGAGACCAGATTTAGATTTCTGGTAAAATTTTCGGGTTAAATGGGTCACTTTGGTAAGTTTCTAGGGTGGAAAAAAAAGTTTATTGGCTTGGTCACCCAATCGTCGATAAGTTGGCTCAGCTTCAAAGCGTCGGTTTTTTAAAGATGATCTTTCAATTTAAAAAAAAAGTTACAGGAATTTCGCAAAACGGAGACCAGATTTAGATTTCTGGTAAAATTTCGAGTTAAATGGGTCACTTTGGTAAGTTTCTAGGGTGGAAAAAAAAGTTATTGGCTTGGTCACCGAATCGTCGATAAGTGGCTGTCAGCTTCAAAGCGTCGGTTTTTTAAAAGATGATCTTTCAATTTAAAAAAAAAGTTATAGGAATTTCGCAAAACGGAGACCAGATTTAGATTTCTGGTAAAATTTCGAGTTAAATGGGTCACTTTGGTAAGTTTCTAGGGTGGAAAAAAAAGTTATTGGCTTGGTCACCGAATCGTCGATAAGTTGGCTGTCCAGCTTCAAAGCGTCGGTTTTTTAAAGATGATCTTTCAATTTAAAAAAAAGTTACAGGAATTTCGCAAAACGGAGACCAGATTTAGATTTCTGGTAAAATTTCGAGTTAAATGGGTCACTTTGGTAAGTTTCTAGGGTGGAAAAAAAAGTTATTGGCTTGGTCACCCAATCGTCGATAAGTTGGCTCAGCTTCAAAGCGTCGGGTTTTTTAAAGATGATCTTTCAATTTAAAAAAAAGTTAAAGGAATTTCGCAAAACGGAGACCAGATTTAGATTTCTGGTAAAATTTCGAGTTAAATGGGTCACTTTGGTAAGTTTCTGGTGGAAAAAAAAAGTTATTGGCTTGGTCACCCAATCGTCGATAAGTTGGCTCAGCTTCAAAGCGTCGGGTTTTTTAAAGATGATCTTTCAATTTAAAAAAAAGTTACAGGAATTTCGCAAAACGGAGACCAGATTTAGATTTCTGGTAAAATTTCGGGTTAAATGGGTCACTTTGGTAAGTTTCTAGGTGGAAAAAAAAAAAGTTATTGGCTTGGTCACCCAATCGTCGATAAGTTGGCTCAGCTTCAAAGCGTCGGGTTTTTTAAAGATGATCTTTCAATTAAAAAAAAAGTTATAGGAATTTCGCAAAACGGAGACCAGATTTAGATTTCTGGTAAAATTTCGGGTTAAATGGGTCACTTTGGTAAGTTTCTAGGTGGAAAAAAAAAGTTATTGGCTTGGTCACCCAATCGTCGATAAGTTGGCTCAGCTTCAAAGCGTCGGTTTTTTAAAAATGGTCTTTCAATTTAAAAAAAAAGTTATAGGAATTTCGCAAAACGGAGACCAGATTTAGATTTCTGGTAAAATTTCGGGTTAAATGGGTCACTTTGGTAAGTTTCTAGGGTGGAAAAAAAAGTTATTGGCTTGGTCACCCAATCGTCGATAAGTTGGCTGGCTCAGCTTCAAAGCGTCGGTTTTTTAAAGATGATCTTTCAATTTAAAAAAAAAGTTACAGGAATTTCGCAAAACGGAGACCAGATTTAGATTTCTGGTAAAATTTCGGGTTAAATGGGTCACTTTGGTAAGTTTCTAGGGTGGAAAAAAAAGTTATTGGCTTGGTCACCCAATCGTCGATAAGTTGGCTGTCCAGCTTCAAAGCGTCGGGTTTTTTAAAGATGATCTTTCAATTTAAAAAAAAGTTAGGAATTTCGCAAAACGGAGACCAGATTTAGATTTCTGGTAAAATTTCGAGTTAAATGGGTCACTTTGGTAAGTTTCTAGGGGAAAAAGAAAGTTATGGCTTGGTCACCCAATCGTCGATAAGTTGGCTGTCCAGCTTCAAAGCGTCGGGTTTTTTAAAGATGATCTTTCAATTTAAAAAAAAAAGTTACATGAATTTCGCAAAACGGAGACCAGATTTAGATTTCTGGTAAAATTTCGAGTTAAATGGGTCACTTTGGTAAGTTTCTAGGGTGGAAAAAAAAGTTATTGGCTTGGTCACCCAATCGTCGATAAGTTGGCTCAGCTTCAAAGCGTCGGGTTTTTTAAAGATGATCTTTCAATTTAAAAAAAAAGTTACAGGAATTTCGCAAAACGGAGACCAGATTTAGATTTCTGGTAAAATTTCGAGTTAAATGGGTCACTTTGGTAAGTTTCTAGGGTGGAAAAAAAAAAGTTATTGGCTTGGTCACCCAATCGTCGATAAGTTGGCTCAGCTTCAAAGCGTCGGTTTTTTTAAAGATGATCTTTCAATTTAAAAAAAAGTTATAGGAATTTCGCAAAACGGAGACCAGATTTAGATTTCTGGTAAAATTTCGAGTTAAATGGGTCACTTTGGTAAGTTTCTAGGTGGAAAAAAAAAGTTATTGGCTTGGTCACCCCGAATCGTCGATAAGTTGGCTCAGCTTCAAAGCGTCGGTTTTTTAAAGATGATCTTTCAATTTAAAAAAAAGTTATAGGAATTTCGCAAAACGGAGACCAGATTTAGATTTCTGGTAAAATTTCGAGTTAAATGGGTCACTTTGGTAAGTTTCTAGGGTGGAAAAAAAAGTTATTGGCTTGGTCACCCAATCGTCGATAAGTTGGCTCAGCTTCAAAGCGTCGGTTTTTTAAAGATGATCTTTCAATTTAAAAAAAAAGTTACAGGAATTTCGCAAAACGGAGACCAGATTTAGATTTCTGGTAAAATTTCGGGTTAAATGGGTCACTTTGGTAAGTTTCTAGGTGGAAAAAAAAGTTATTGGCTTGGTCACCCAATCGTCGATAAGTTGGCTGTCCAGCTTCAAAGCGTCGGGTTTTTTAAAGATGATCTTTCAATTTAAAAAAAAGTTATAGGAATTTCGCAAAACGGAGACCAGATTTAGATTTCTGGTAAAATTTCGAGTTAAATGGGTCACTTTGGTAAGTTTCTAGGGTGGAAAAAAAAGTTATTGGCTTGGTCACCCAATCGTCGATAAGTTGGCTCAGCTTCAAAGCGTCGGTTTTTTAAAGATGATCTTTCAATTTAAAAAAAAGTTATAGGAATTTCGCAAAACGGAGACCAGATTTAGATTTCTGGTAAAATTTCGGGTTAAATGGGTCACTTTGGTAAGTTTCTAGGGTGGGAAAAAAAAGTTATTGGCTTGGTCACCCAATCGTCGATAAGTTGGCTCAGCTTCAAAGCGTCGGTTTTTTAAAGATGATCTTTCAATTTAAAAAAAAGTTATAGGAATTTCGCAAATCGGAGACCAGATTTAGATTTCTGGTAAAATTTCGAGTTAAATGGGTCACTTTGGTAAGTTTCTAAGGCTTAAAAAAAAGTTATTGGCTTGGTCACCCAATCGTCGATAAGTTGGCTCAGCTTCAAAGCGTCGGGTTTTTTAAAGATGATCTTTCAATTTAAAAAAAGTTACAGGAATTTCGCAAAACGGAGACCAGATTTAGATTTCTGGTAAAATTTCGGGTTAAATGGGTCACTTTGGTAAGTTTCTAGGGTGGAAAAAAAAAAGTTATTGGCTTGGTCACCCAATCGTCGATAAGTTGGGTCCAGCTTCAAAGCGTCGGGTTTTTTAAAGATGATCTTTCAATTTAAAAAAAAAAAGTTACAGGAATTTCGCAAAACGGAGACCAGATTTAGATTTCTGGTAAAATTTCGGGTTAAATGGGTCACTTTGGTAAGTTTCTAGGGTGAAAAAAAAAAAAAGTTATTGGCTTGGTCACCGAATCGTCGATAAGTTGGCTGTCCAGCTTCAAAGCGTCGGTTTTTTTAAAGATGATCTTTCAATTTAAAAAAAAGTTATAGGAATTTCGCAAAACGGAGACCAGATTTAGATTTCTGGTAAAATTTCGAGTTAAATGGGTCACTTTGGTAAGTTTCTAGGGTGGAAAAAAAAGTTATTGGCTTGGTCACCCAATCGTCGATAAGTTGGCTCAGCTTCAAAGCGTCGGGTTTTTTAAAGATGATCTTTCAATTTAAAAACAAAAGTTATAGGAATTTCGCAAAACGGAGACCAGATTTAGATTTCTGGTAAAATTTCGAGTTAAATGGGTCACTTTGGTAAGTTTCTAGGGTGGAAAAAAAAAGTTATTGGCTTGGTCACCCAATCGTCGATAAGTTGGCTGTCCAGCTTCAAAGCGTCGGTTTTTTAAAGATGATCTTTCAATTTAAAAAAAAAGTTACAGGAATTTCGCAAAACGGAGACCAGATTTAGATTTCTGGTAAAATTTCGAGTTAAATGGGTCACTTTGGTAAGTTTCTAGGGTGGAAAAAAAAAGTTATTAGGCTTGGTCACCCAATCGTCGATAAGTTGGCTCAGCTTCAAAGCGTCGGGTTTTTTAAAGATGATCTTTCAATTTAAAAAAAAAGTTATAGGAATTTCGCAAAACGGAGACCAGATTTAGATTTCTGGTAAAATTTCGAGGTTAAATGGGTCACTTTGGTAAGTTTCTAGGGTGGAAAAAGAAAGTTATTGGCTTGGTCACCCAATCGTCGATAAGTTGGCTCAGCTTCAAAGCGTCGGGTTTTTTAAAGATGATCTTTCAATTTAAAAAAAAGTTATAGGAATTTCGCAAAACGGAGACCAGATTTAGATTTCTGGTAAAATTTCGGGTTAAATGGGTCACTTTGGTAAGTTTCTAGGGTGGAAAAAAAAGTTATTGGCTTGGTCACCCAATCGTCGATAAGTTGGCTCAGCTTCAAAGCGTCGGTTTTTTAAAGATGATCTTTCAATTTAAAAAAAAGTTACAGGAATTTCGCAAAACGGAGACCAGATTTAGATTTCTGGTAAAATTTCGGTTAAATGGGTCACTTTGGTAAGTTTCTAGGGTGGAAAAAAGTTATTGGCTTGGTCACCCAATCGTCGATAAGTTGGCTGTCCAGCTTCAAAGCGTCGGGTTTTTTAAAGATGATCTTTCAATTTAAAAAAAAGTTATAGGAATTTCGCAAAACGGAGACCAGATTTAGATTTCTGGTAAAATTTCGAGTTAAATGGGTCACTTTGGTAAGTTTCTAGGGTGGAAAAAAAAGTTATTGGCTTGGTCACCCAATCGTCGATAAGTTGGCTCAGCTTCAAAGCGTCGGGTTTTTTAAAGATGATCTTTCAATTTAAAAAATAAGTTATAGGAATTTCGCAAAACGGAGACCAGATTTAGATTTCTGGTAAAATTTCGAGTTAAATGGGTCACTTTGGTAAGTTTCTAGGGTGGAAAAAAAAGTTATTGGCTTGGTCACCCAATCGTCGATAAGTTGGCTCAGCTTCAAAGCGTCGGTTTTTTAAAGATGATCTTTCAATTTAAAAAAAGTTATAGGAATTTCGCAAATCGGAGACCAGATTTAGATTTCTGGTAAAATTTCGGGTTAAATGGGTCACTTTGGTAAGTTTCTAGGGTGGAAAAAAAAAGTTATAGGCTTGGTCACCCAATCGTCGATAAGTTGGCTGTCCAGCTTCAAAGCGTCGGGTTTTTTAAAGATGATCTTTCAATTTAAAAAAAAGTTATAGGAATTTCGCAAAACGGAGACCAGATTTAGATTTCTGGTAAAATTTCGAGTTAAATGGGTCACTTTGGTAAGTTTCTAGGGTGGAAAAAAAAAGTTATTGGCTTGGTCACCCAATCGTCGATAAGTTGGCTCAGCTTCAAAGCGTCGGGTTTTTTAAAGATGATCTTTCAATTTAAAAAAAAAGTTACAGGAATTTCGCAAAACGGAGACCAGATTTAGATTTCTGGTAAAATTTCGGGTTAAATGGGTCACTTTGGTAAGTTTCTAGGGTGGAAAAAAAAAGTTATTGGCTTGGTCACCAATCGTCGATAAGTTGGCTGTCCAGCTTCAAAGCGTCGGGTTTTTTAAAGATGATCTTTCAATTTAAAAAAAAGTTATAGGAATTTCGCAAAACGGAGACCAGATTTAGATTTCTGGTAAAATTTCGGAGTTAAATGGGTCACTTTGGTAAGTTTCTAGGTGGAAAAAAAAGTTATTGGCTTGGTCACCCAATCGTCGATAAGTTGGCTCAGCTTCAAAGCGTCGGGTTTTTTAAAGATGATCTTTCAATTTAAAAAAAAAGTTACAGGAATTTCGCAAAACGGAGACCAGATTTAGATTTCTGGTAAAATTTCGGGTTAAATGGGTCACTTTGGTAAGTTTCTAGGGTGGAAAAAAAAGTTATTGGCTTGGTCACCCAATCGTCGATAAGTTGGCTCAGCTTCAAAGCGTCGGGTTTTTTAAAGATGATCTTTCAATTTAAAAAAAAAGTTATAGGAATTTCGCAAAACGGAGACCAGATTTAGATTTCTGGTAAAATTTCGGGTTAAATGGGTCACTTTGGTAAGTTTCTAGGGTGGAAAAAAAAGTTATTGGCTTGGTCACCCAATCGTCGATAAGTTGGCTCAGCTTCAAAGCGTCGGGTTTTTTAAAGATGATCTTTCAATTTAAAAAAAGTTATAGGAATTTCGCAAAACGGAGACCAGATTTAGATTTCTGGTGAAATTTCGGGTTAAATGGGTCACTTTGGTAAGTTTCTAGGGTGGAAAAAAAAGTTATTGGCTTGGTCACCCAATCGTCGATAAGTTGGCTGTCCAGCTTCAAAGCGTCGGGTTTTTTAAAGATGATCTTTCAATTTAAAAAAAAGTTATAGGAATTTCGCAAAACGGAGACCAGATTTAGATTTCTGGTAAAATTTCGAGTTAAATGGGTCACTTTGGTAAGTTTCTAGGGTGGAAAAAAAAAGTTATTGGCTTGGTCACCCAATCGTCGATAAGTTGGCTCAGCTTCAAAGCGTCGGGTTTTTTAAAGATGATCTTTCAATTTAAAAAAAAAGTTACAGGAATTTCGCAAAACGGAGACCAGATTTAGATTTCTGGTAAAATTTCGAGTTAAATGGGTCACTTTGGTAAGTTTCTAGGGTGGAAAAAAAAGTTATTGGCTTGGTCACCCAATCGTCGATAAGTTGGCTTCAGCTTCAAAGCGTCGGGTTTTTTAAAGATGATCTTTCAATTTAAAAAAAAAGTTATAGGAATTTCGCAAAACGGAGACCAGATTTAGATTTCTGGTAAAATTTCGAGTTAAATGGGTCACTTTGGTAAGTTTCTAGGGTGGAAAAATAAAGTTATAGGCTTGGTCACCCAATCGTCGATAAGTTGGCTCAGCTTCAAAGCGTCGGGTTTTTTAAAGATGATCTTTCAATTTAAAAAAAAGTTACAGGAATTTCGCAAAACGGAGACCAGATTTAGATTTCTGGTAAAATTTCGGGTTAAATGGGTCACTTTGGTAAGTTTCTAGGTGGAAAAAAAAGTTATTGGCTTGGTCACCCAATCGTCGATAAGTTGGCTCAGCTTCAAAGCGTCGGGTTTTTTAAAGATGATCTTTCAATTTAAAAATAAGTTATAGGAATTTCGCAAAACGGAGACCAGATTTAGATTTCTGGTAAAATTTCGGATTAAATGGGTCACTTTGGTAAGTTTCTAGGGGAAAAAAAAAAAAAGTTATTGGCTTGGTCACCCAATCGTCGATAAGTTGGCTCAGCTTCAAAGCGTCGGGTTTTTTAAAGATGATCTTTCAATTTAAAAAATAAAGTTACAGGAATTTCGCAAAACGGAGACCAGATTTAGATTTCTGGTAAAATTTCGGGTTAAATGGGTCACTTTGGTAAGTTTCTAGGGTGGAAAAAAAAGTTATTGGCTTGGTCACCCAATCGTCGATAAGTTGGCTCAGCTTCAAAGCGTCGGTTTTTTAAAGATGATCTTTCAATTTAAAAAAAAGTTACAGGAATTTCGCAAAACGGAGACCAGATTTAGATTTCTGGTAAAATTTCGGGTTAAATGGGTCACTTTGGTAAGTTTCTAGGTGGAAAAAAAAAGTTATTGGCTTGGTCACCCAATCGTCGATAAGTTGGCTCAGCTTCAAAGCGTCGGGTTTTTTAAAGATGATCTTTCAATTTAAAAAAAAAGTTTTACAGGAATTTCGCAAAACGGAGACCAGATTTAGATTTCTGGTAAAATTTCGGGTTAAATGGGTCACTTTGGTAAGTTTCTAGGGTGGAAAAAAAAGTTATTGGCTTGGTCACCCAATCGTCGATAAGTTGGCTCAGCTTCAAAGCGTCGGGTTTTTTAAAGATGATCTTTCAATTTAAAAAAAAGTTACAGGAATTTTGCAAAACGGAGACCAGATTTAGATTTCTGCTAAAATTTCGGGTTAAATGGGTCACTTTGGTAAGTTTCTAGGGGAAAAAAAAAGTTATTGGCTTGGTCACCCAATCGTCGATAAGTTGGCTCAGCTTCAAAGCGTCGGTTTTTTAAAGATGATCTTTCAATTTAAAAAAAAAGTTACAGGAATTTCGCAAAACGGAGACCAGATTTAGATTTCTGGTAAAATTTCGAGGGTTAAATGGGTCACTTTGGTAAGTTTCTAGGGTGGAAAAAAAAAGTTATTGGCTTGGTCACCCAATCGTCGATAAGTTGGCTCCAGCTTCAAAGCGTCGGGTTTTTTAAAGATGATCTTTCAATTTAAAAAAAAGTTACAGGAATTTCGCAAAACGGAGACCAGATTTAGATTTCTGGTAAAATTTCGAGTTAAATGGGTCACTTTGGTAAGTTTCTAGGGTGGAAAAAAAAGTTATTGGCTTGGTCACCCAATCGTCGATAAGTTGGCTCAGCTTCAAAGCGTCGGGTTTTTTAAAGATGATCTTTCAATTTAAAAAAAAAAAAGTTACAGGAATTTCGCAAAACGGAGACCAGATTTAGATTTCTGGTAAAATTTCGAGTTAAATGGGTCACTTTGGTAAGTTTCTAGGGTGGAAAAAAAAGTTATTGGCTTGGTCACCCAATCGTCGATAAGTTGGCTGTCCAGCTTCAAAGCGTCGGTTTTTTAAAGATGATCTTTCAATTTAAAAAAAAAGTTATAGGAATTTCGCAAAACGGAGACCAGATTTAGATTTCTGGTAAAATTTCGAGTTAAATGGGTCACTTTGGTAAGTTTCTAGGGTGGAAAAAAAAAGTTATTGGCTTGGTCACCCAATCGTCGATAAGTTGGCTCAGCTTCAAAGCGTCGGTTTTTTAAAGATGATCTTTCAATTAAAAAAAAAAGTTAGGAATTTCGCAAAACGGAGACCAGATTTAGATTTCTGGTAAAATTTCGGGTTAAATGGGTCACTTTGGTAAGTTTCTAGGGTGGAAAAAAAAAGTTATTGGCTTGGTCACCCAATCGTCGATAAGTTGGCTGTCCAGCTTCAAAGCGTCGGGTTTTTTAAAGATGATCTTTCAATTTAAAAAAAAGTTATAGGAATTTCGCAAAACGGAGACCAGATTTAGATTTCTGGTAAAATTTCGAGTTAAATGGGTCACTTTGGTAAGTTTCTAGGGTGGAAAAAAAAGTTATTGGCTTGGTCACCCAATCGTCGATAAGTTGGCTCAGCTTCAAAGCGTCGGGTTTTTTAAAGATGATCTTTCAATTTAAAAAAAAAGTTACAGGAATTTCGCAAAACGGAGACCAGATTTAGATTTCTGGTAAAATTTCGAGTTAAATGGGTCACTTTGGTAAGTTTCTAGGGGTGGAAAAAAAGTTATTGGCTTGGTCACCCAATCGTCGATAAGTTGGCTCAGCTTCAAAGCGTCGGTTTTTTAAAAATGATCTTTCAATTTAAAAAAAAAAGTTATAGGAATTTCGCAAAACGGAGACCAGATTTAGATTTCTGGTAAAATTTCGGGTTAAATGGGTCACTTTGGTAAGTTTCTAGGGTGGAAAAAAAAAGTTATTGGCTTGGTCACCCAATCGTCGATAAGTTGGCTCAGCTTCAAAGCGTCGGGTTTTTTAAAGATGATCTTTCAATTTAAAAAAAAGTTATAGGAATTTCGCAAAACGGAGACCAGATTTAGATTTCTGGTAAAATTTCGGGTTAAATGGGTCACTTTGGTAAGTTTCTAGGGTGGAAAAAAAAAGTTATTGGCTTGGTCACCCAATCGTCGATAAGTTGGCTCAGCTTCAAAGCGTCGGGTTTTTTAAAGATGATCTTTCAATTTAAAAAAAAGTTACAGGAATTTCGCAAAACGGAGACCAGATTTAGATTTCTGGTAAAATTTCGGGTTAAATGGGTCACTTTGGTAAGTTTCTAGGGTGGAAAAACAAAGTTATTGGCTTGGTCACCCAATCGTCGATAAGTTGGCTGTCCAGCTTCAAAGCGTCGGGTTTTTTAAAGATGATCTTTCAATTTAAAAAAAAGTTACAGGAATTTCGCAAAACGGAGACCAGATTTAGATTTCTGGTAAAATTTCGAGTTAAATGGGTCACTTTGGTAAGTTTCTAGGGTGGAAAAAAAAAGTTATTGGCTTGGTCACCCAATCGTCGATAAGTTGGCTCAGCTTCAAAGCGTCGGTTTTTTAAAGATGATCTTTCAATTTAAAAAAAAGTTACAGGAATTTCGCAAAACGGAGACCAGATTTAGATTTCTGGTAAAATTTCGGGTTAAATGGGTCACTTTGGTAAGTTTCTAGGGTGGAAAAAAGAAAGTTATTGGCTTGGTCACCCAATCGTCGATAAGTTGGCTGTCCAGCTTCAAAGCGTCGGGTTTTTTAAAGATGATCTTTCAATTTAAAAAAAAAGTTATAGGAATTTCGCAAAACGGAGACCAGATTTAGATTTCTGGTAAAATTTCGGGTTAAATGGGTCACTTTGGTAAGTTTCTAGGGTGGAAAAAAAAGTTATTGGCTTGGTCACCCAATCGTCGATAAGTTGGCTCAGCTTCAAAGCGTCGGGTTTTTTAAAGATGATCTTTCAATTTAAAAAAAAGTTACAGGAATTTCGCAAAACGGAGACCAGATTTAGATTTCTGGTAAAATTTCGAGTTAAATGGGTCACTTTGGTAAGTTTCTAGGGTGGAAAAAAAAGTTATTGGCTTGGTCACCCAATCGTCGATAAGTTGGCTCAGCTTCAAAGCGTCGGGTTTTTTAAAATGATGATCTTTCAATTTAAAAAAAAGTTACAGGAATTTCGCAAAACGGAGACCAGATTTAGATTTCTGGTAAAATTTCGAGTTAAATGGGTCACTTTGGTAAGTTTCTAGGGTGGAAAAAAAAAGTTATTGGCTTGGTCACCCAATCGTCGATAAGTTGGCTCAGCTTCAAAGCGTCGGTTTTTTAAAGATGATCTTTCAATTTAAAAAAAAAGTTATAAGAATTTCGCAAAACGGAGACCAGATTTAGATTTCTGGTAAAATTTCGGGTTAAATGGGTCACTTTGGTAAGTTTCTAGGGTGGAAAAAGAAAAAGTTATTGGCTTGGTCACCCAATCGTCGATAAGTTGGCTCAGCTTCAAAGCGTCGGTTTTTTAAAGATGATCTTTCAATTTAAAAAAAAAAAGTTACAGGAATTTCGCAAAACGGAGACCAGATTTAGATTTCTGGTAAAATTTCGGGTTAAATGGGTCACTTTGGTAAGTTTCTAGGGTGGAAAAAGAAAGTTATAGGCTTGGTCACCGAATCGTCGATAAGTTGGCTGTCCAGCTTTAAAGCGTCGGTTTTTTAAAGATGATCTTTCAATTTAAAAAAAAGTTATAGGAATTTCGCAAAACGGAGACCAGATTTAGATTTCTGGTAAAATTTCGAGTTAAATGGGTCACTTTGGTAAGTTTCTAGGGTGGAAAAAAAAAGTTATTGGCTTGGTCACCGAATCGTCGATAAGTTGGCTCCAGCTTCAAAGCGTCGGTTTTTTAAAGATGATCTTTCAATTTAAAAAAAAGTTACAGGAATTTCGCAAAACGGAGACCAGATTTAGATTTCTGGTAAAATTTCGGGTTAAATGGGTCACTTTGGTAAGTTTCTAGGGTGGAAAAAAAAGTTATTGGCTTGGTCACCCAATCGTCGATAAGTTGGCTCAGCTTCAAAGCGTCGGTTTTTTAAAGATGATCTTTCAATTTTAAAAAAAAAAAAGTTACAGGAATTTCGCAAAACGGAGACCAGATTTAGATTTCTGGTAAAATTTCGGAGTTAAATGGGTCACTTTGGTAAGTTTCTAGGGTGGAAAAAAAAGTTATTGGCTTGGTCACCCAATCGTCGATAAGTTGGCTCAGCTTCAAAGCGTCGGTTTTTTAAAGATGATCTTTCAATTTAAAAAAAAAGTTATAGGAATTTCGCAAAACGGAGACCAGATTTAGATTTCTGGTAAAATTTCGGGTTAAATGGGTCACTTTGGTAAGTTTCTAGGGTGGAAAAAAAAAAGTTATTGGCTTGGTCACCCAATCGTCGATAAGTTGGCTCAGCTTCAAAGCGTCGGGTTTTTTAAAGATGATCTTTCAATTTAAAAAAAAAGTTATAGGAATTTCGCAAAACGGAGACCAGATTTAGATTTCTGGTAAAATTTCGAGTTAAATGGGTCACTTTGGTAAGTTTCTAGGGTGGAAAAAAAAAAAAAAGTTATAGGCTTGGTCACCGAATCGTCGATAAGTTGGCTGTCCAGCTTCAAAGCGTCGGTTTTTAAAGATGATCTTTCAATTTAAAAAAAAGTTACAGAATTTCGCAAAACGGAGACCAGATTTAGATTTCTGGTAAAATTTCGAGTTAAATGGGTCACTTTGGTAAGTTTCTAGGGTGGAAAAAAAGTTATAGGCTTGGTCACCCAATCGTCGATAAGTTGGCTCCAGCTTCAAAGCGTCGGTTTTTTAAAGATGATCTTTCAATTTAAAAAAAAGTTACATGAATTTCGCAAAACGGAGACCAGATTTAGATTTCTGGTAAAATTTCGAGTTAAATGGGTCACTTTGGTAAGTTTCTAGGGTGGAAAAAAAAGTTATTGGCTTGGTCACCCAATCGTCGATAAGTTGGCTCAGCTTCAAAGCGTCGGGTTTTTTAAAGATGATCTTTCAATTTAAAAAAAAAGTTACAGGAATTTCGCAAAACGGAGACCAGATTTAGATTTCTGGTAAAATTTCGAGTTAAATGGGTCACTTTGGTAAGTTTCTAGGGTGGAAAAAAAAAGTTATTGGCTTGGTCACCCAATCGTCGATAAGTTGGCTCAGCTTCAAAGCGTCGGGTTTTTTAAAGATGATCTTTCAATTTAAAAAAAAAAGTTACAGGAATTTCGCAAAACGGAGACCAGATTTAGATTTCTGGTAAAATTTCGGGTTAAATGGGTCACTTTGGTAAGTTTCTAGGGTGGAAAAAAAAGTTATAGGCTTGGTCACCCAATCGTCGATAAGTTGGCTCCAGCTTCAAAGCGTCGGGTTTTTTAAAGATGATCTTTCAATTTAAAAAAAAGTTACAGAATTTCGCAAAACGGAGACCAGATTTAGATTTCTGGTAAAATTTCGGGTTAAATGGGTCACTTTGGTAAGTTTCTAGGGTGGAAAAAAAAAGTTATTGGCTTCGTCACCCAATCGTCGATAAGTTGGTCCAGCTTCAAAGCGTCGGTTTTTTAAAAATGATCTTTCAATTTAAAAAAAAAGTTATAGGAATTTCGCAAAACGGAGACCAGATTTAGATTTCTGGTAAAATTTCGAGGGTTAAATGGGTCACTTTGGTAAGTTTCTAGGGTGGAAAAAAAAAGTTATTGGCTTGGTCACCGAATCGTCGATAAGTTGGCTGTCCAGCTTCAAAGCGTCGGGTTTTTTAAAGATGATCTTTCAATTTAAAAAAAAAGTTACAGGAATTTCGCAAAACGGAGACCAGATTTAGATTTCTGGTAAAATTTCGAGTTAAATGGGTCACTTTGGTAAGTTTCTAGGGTGGAAAAAAAAGTTATTGGCTTGGTCACCCAATCGTCGATAAGTTGGCTCAGCTTCAAAGCGTCGGGTTTTTTAAAGATGATCTTTCAATTTAAAAAAAAAGTTACAGGAATTTCGCAAAACGGAGACCAGATTTAGATTTCTGGTAAAATTTCGAGTTAAATGGGTCACTTTGGTAAGTTTCTAGGTGGAAAAAAAAAGTTATTGGCTTGGTCACCCAATCGTCGATAAGTTGGCTCAGCTTCAAAGCGTCGGGTTTTTTAAAGATGATCTTTCAATTTAAAAAAAAGTTACAGGAATTTCGCAAAACGGAGACCAGATTTAGATTTCTGGTAAAATTTCGGGTTAAATGGGTCACTTTGGTAAGTTTCTAGGGTGGAAAAAAAAGTTATTGGCTTGGTCACCCAATCGTCGATAAGTTGGCTCAGCTTCAAAGCGTCGGGTTTTTTAAAGATGATCTTTCAATTTAAAAAAAAAGTTATAGGAATTTCGCAAAACGGAGACCAGATTTAGATTTCTGGTAAAATTTCGGGTTAAATGGGTCACTTTGGTAAGTTTCTAGGTGGAAAAAAAAGTTATTGGCTTGGTCACCCAATCGTCGATAAGTTGGCTCAGCTTCAAAGCGTCGGGTTTTTTAAAGATGATCTTTCAATTTAAAAAAAAAGTTATAGGAATTTCGCAAAACGGAGACCAGATTTAGATTTCTGGTAAAATTTCGAGTTAAATGGGTCACTTTGGTAAGTTCTAGGGTGGAAAAAAAAAGTTATTGGCTTGGTCACCCAATCGTCGATAAGTTGGCTCAGCTTCAAAGCGTCGGTTTTTTAAAGATGATCTTTCAATTTAAAAAATAAGTTACAGGAATTTCGCAAAACGGAGACCAGATTTAGATTTCTGGTAAAATTTCGAGTTAAATGGGTCACTTTGGTAAGTTTCTAGGGTGGAAAAAGAAAGTTATAGGCTTGGTCACCGAATCGTCGATAAGTTGGCTGTCCAGCTTCAAAGCGTCGGGTTTTTTAAAGATGATCTTTCAATTTAAAAAAAAGTTATAGGAATTTCGCAAAACGGAGACCAGATTTAGATTTCTGGTAAAATTTCGAGTTAAATGGGTCACTTTGGTAAGTTTCTAGGGTGGAAAAAAAAGTTATTGGCTTGGTCACCCAATCGTCGATAAGTTGGCTCAGCTTCAAAGCGTCGGGTTTTTTAAAGATGATCTTTCAATTTAAAAAAAAAGTTACAGGAATTTCGCAAAACGGAGACCAGATTTAGATTTCTGGTAAAATTTCGAGTTAAATGGGTCACTTTGGTAAGTTTCTAGGGTGGAAAAAAAAAAAGTTATTGGCTTGGTCACCCAATCGTCGATAAGTTGGCTCAGCTTCAAAGCGTCGGGTTTTTTAAAGATGATCTTTCAATTTAAAAAAAAAGTTACAGGAATTTCGCAAATCGGAGACCAGATTTAGATTTCTGGTAAAATTTCGAGTTAAATGGGTCACTTTGGTAAGTTTCTAGGGTGGAAAAAGAAAGTTATAGGCTTGGTCACCGAATCGTCGTCAAAGTGGCTGTCCAGCGTCAAAGCGTCGGGTTTTTTAAAAATGATCTTTCAATTTAAAAAAAAGTTATAGGAATTTCGCAAAACGGAGACCAGATTTAGATTTCTGGTAAAATTTCGAGTTAAATGGGTCACTTTGGTAAGTTTCTAGGGTGGAAAAAAAAAAGTTATTGGCTTGGTCACCCAATCGTCGATAAGTTGGCTCAGCTTCAAAGCGTCGGGTTTTTTAAAGATGATCTTTCAATTTAAAATTAAAGTTACCGGAATTTCGCAAATCGGAGACCAGATTTAGATTTCTGGTAAAATTTCGGGTTAAATGGGTCAGTTTGGTAAGTTTCTAGTGTGGAAAAAAAAAGTTATTGGCTTGGTCACCCAATCGTCGATAAGTTGGCTCAGCTTCAAAGCGTCGGGTTTTTTAAAGATGATCTTTCAATTTAAAAAAAAGTTATAGGAATTTCGCAAAAACGGAGACCAGATTTAGATTTCTGGTAAAATTTCGGGTTAAATGGGTCACTTTGGTAAGTTTCTAGGGTGGAAAAAAAAAGTTATTGGCTTGGTCACCCAATCGTCGATAAGTTGGCTCAGCTTCAAAGCGTCGGGTTTTTAAAGAT
>BMAU01009387.1:0-45030 GCA_019973935.1 Trichonephila clavipes
GAATCAGAATGGTTCAATGGACATTCAGCAAACGCAACTATTCTATCCTGGTCATTGAAGCCACCTGGTATCAATTCACATCCCTTACAGCAGCATTTCTCAAACTGAGGGCGCTCCCTACTTGAGGGACATGACAACTCTACGAGTGGGTGCGAGCATATTGAAAAGTCGAAAATCAAAGGGTATTTAAAAAATTATTAATTTACTGAAAGTAATATACTTTCTGATATAAAAAAATATAAAATACCCATTTACACTAATATAATACACTTATAAATGTATCAGTACTGTGTATAATGTATATTTTATTATTAAGGGGGACTTGGCACCCTTTGAGCAAACTTTATTTACGAATATAAAAATTATATTTTAACATTTTTTATACAATGTTTCTATTCAAGAAAATGTTACCATATGAAAATTTTCATATATTATTCACACAATTTTTAAAAATATAAATTTTTGGAAGAAAATTGGGAAAATTTTAAAATCATTTTCCTTTTGTAAAAATTAATTTTTTGACCTGGAATTTTTTATAATATTCTTATGGATGTTCTTAACAACTTTAGGGGTCGAGTTTAGAATAACTTCATTCGTTTTCGAGAAGAAAATAAAATGTTGATATACAGGCTAAAATCAACGAAAAAGACCAACATGTCTTACATTTTATTTTTTTTTTTTAAGAAAAGTATTCAGTTTATAGCAAAACGGATCCCTAATTTTATTACGTGCTTTATTTTCAACACCCAAGAAAAAAAAAAAATAGAAGTGATTGGTGAATAATTGTCGAAGGAGTAGCATTTTGAATGCACTAAGGTTTCGAAAAACACAAACTGAGAAAAACAGGCTTAAAGTTTATAATTCTGAAAAAATAATTATTATATATGCTTAATTAAACTTAAAATACCACTTTAAGATTTTAGTTATGCGTTTTCTCTTTAAAATAAGTGCATTTTCATATTTTTTCAACCCACACATTTTTATAAATGATCCATTTTTAGAGAGTACTAATTGCCCATGAAAATTCAAGAAAAATGTTAAAAAATTTTTTTTTCTGTCACGACAGAAATTTTAGCTGTTTTTTTTTTCTTATAATTTTAAAGTATTACATTTGTATGAAAATTATATCAGGAATAAGAACTGAAATTATAAAATTATTAATATAAATGCCTTAATTTAAAAATTTTACATGCACACATTTCACAAGGGGAGAAAAATTACATTATTGTATTGCCTCAGGAAATATTCTGCTTTTAATACTACACATTCTTTTCTATAGTTATTATTTCTTATTTATAAAATAGATTTTTTATCATAACGCATTTTTTTTTAGCTTTTTTTTTTCTAAAAAGGGGGTATGTCTGAATTGCCTAATTTGTTTTCAAATGAAGTTTTATTCAACTTCTATCTTTCCGACATGCACAAGTGATAGATCAATCGCAAGATAATAATGCAAAGAATAAGATTAAATGAAAATAAAAAAACGATATGTTTGTGATTTTTAGGGTACCAAGTCCTCTTAATTCAAAATTCTAAGTTAAGAACAAGTTTGATAATTTTTCAGTGACCGCATGGGCTTATATCAACACTTACCTGTATAATTTGAACGATTTCTAATTAATTCCTTAACTGTCGATTACAAAAATTAAGTGAGTCGCTTCCCAATGCCACCCTTTTCCAAGCAGATGAGCGTTTTTTTGAGGGGGAGGAAAAAGGAAAAAAAAATAAGTAATTCCTCTGAAATAAGTAAACCCTTATCAAATACTGTCAAGGTCTTTTACTGCATTCTAAAGCCTTCGGAATAATTTTATGGATATCACTGTACAGATAAGATCGTACTTCGGAAATACGTATATACACGTCCAGAAAATTAATGCCCTGGCTGAGCGAGACGTTTATATACGTCGAGGGCACATAAGAGGTTATTGTCGTATTTTTGTAGATTTAGTGTCAAAGTATAGTATTATTGAATCCAATACACTGTTATTATATAAAGAGGCGCGCGATGAAAATGATGATTGAATAGTGGGTCACGTATAATGAAAGTTTGAGAAGTATTGACTTACAGCAGTGTTTCTCAAACTGTATGGCGCGCTCCCCTGGGGGCGCGATAAACGTACAAGGGGGGAGCGAGCATATCGAAAAAATAAAAGATTAAAAAAATTATTTACTGGAATGAAGTAAAACAAAATACTTTCTGACATAATAAAAAAATACACATTTACACTGATATAATTTATATATCTGCGATATCACGTCATAAAAAATTAAAGCTACTCTTTTCAAACCAAAAATGAGAAAAAACAAAACCCAGACCCATAATCGAAAACAAATTTTAGGAAGGTAAAAATTTTCATCACTGTTATATATTTGTCATCAGATGTAGGCAGCAGAATGTAGCTGATGCGGTTTGACCTTCGAACTTACTTGTACAGTTAGTTAGTCCCTGCTGTTATGTATTTGTTTTTTCATTTAGCGAAGTTGCAAATAAACTATTTCTGCTGCGATTTTTTCCTTGTAAAATATTTTATGATTTTTGGAAAAGCACAGAGAGCTAGCTCTTTGAAGGATTACTTGGCCAAGATTTATTTTATATGAGTTATTCCCAAACATATAAAGAAGCGTAATGAAAAATTAATACTTTTTACATAATTTTTTTGGACATCCATATTGTAATAAATACACTTTTTATTCCGGAGCTGTCACGCCTAGGACAGAGTGCATGAAATCGGCAATTCTGTCAAAACTGTTTAATTGTTACCAATGGTTCTGACACTATCCTCCTGTTTGACAGTCTTAAAGTGTGAACTAAAATATATTTGTCAGATATCTCCCTCTTTTTGGGAGTGACAAAGTTTTTTTACAATCTTAAGGTACTTGTTTTGACTGAGTTCCCGGTGTGATAACTTTTTTTCCGAAATATTTTCTGTGTTCTTGAAAGTAGGTGAGTATATTTTCTCTTAATTGAATTATTCACTGGAATTACGATTTTTATTGTGTACTATAAAAATAATTATAAAAAAAAGAGATTGGGTGGCTAAAATAACCCCACTCGACCATTAGTATCGAGTGCCTGCTCCAGGGTTAAAACATGTTGAAGTCTTTTCACTTTAAATATTAAAAATAATACAATTATTTCTCATCGGAATTTTATATTATTGTTCATTATTCAACTTCACTTCTAAATGCTAATTCTGTGAGGCTTAAAATTGCAGTCCGCTTAAAAAACTAATTATAATTTGAGCAATGATTTTAAAAAATCATTTTACATTTTTGTAAACATTGTTGCGCACTTGGCTTTACTCTCCTTAAGGGGTCTCAGGTGTTAAATTTTTCTAGAGGTCTGAAAATATAACGTTTTTCAAACGGGTATAATTATTTTAAATTTAAACTAATTGATTGAATCTTTTACACATTATTTATAATAGAACCGGGCTTTAGAAAAGTATAAAATGTTTAAAATATAATAATAATTTTAAAAGTCATATGAATATGAAAAATTATATAATAAATATTAAGTATTTTTTGCTTTGTGCACGCTATTTTCTAAAAATATTAGCCTCTGATGTATAAAACTTTATAGAATTATATAATGCATCATACTTTTAAACCCTACCTAATTTTAGTATTATATATCTTTTGTATTTCAAAATATTTGTAAAATATTGCAATTCTTTTTGAAATAATTTTAAAAAAAAATGTATTTTCTTTCTTTATTAAAATATGTAAGTTATTGTTCTATTTATATAAATGTAGCTACAAAATATTAAGAATACATTTGTATTTATAAATCAACTTATATATAGCTAGTAATTTTAAACCTACTTTAGAAAATAGCATGCACGACGTAAAACTTAATAAATATTTCTGATAGAAAAAGTTTTTATTTTCATACGCTTATAATTTTAAAAATTATGATTATATTTTAAACATTTTATACTTTTCTGAAAAACCCCATTCCTTTATAAGTAATGTGTAAAAGATTCGAATTATTTAATTTAAATTTAAAGAAATTAGACCTGTTTGAAAATTATTTATATTTTCAGACCTCTAGAGAAACTTAACACCTCTGAGACCCCATTCAGCGATTATATCAATAATGTGTTTTATTTTTCTTACAAATGAAATCGTGCAAATAGCGAGTATTTCAGCCGGTATACTTTTAATGTATCAGTGCTGCTCAGAGTATTTTATAACTAATTAATTAATGCTAAATTAAGAACAAGTTTAATAAGTATTAGCGACTTCCATCGGCTTGTCTTATGGAGCAAATTTTTCAAAGGAATGCTTTTATGATTAGAAATTGATCCACTGAGTTCTTTCTAAAAAAGCTGATATCTATATTTTGCCTTTTTGCCACCGCATTCTGCAATATATTCCAATTTAAAAATAAGAGAAAGAAAATAACATAATAATTATCCTATTACTTAATATTTTTTTGCTGAAAAGCAACATGTACAAAATTTAATACTTATGTCATGAATTTGTACGGTATATAATTAAGATTATTGCTTTAGCGTAAAAAGTGCATTATTATTGCATTCAGTACATTATTAATGTATAGGGGGCGCGATAAAAATTGTGATTGATAAAGGGGGCGCCAGTTTTGAAAGTTTGAGAAGCACTGCCTACAGTGCATGCTACTGAAAAATGATTTTCAATTTACTGGTTCTTTAAGACACATTTTTGTCATCTGGGGGTTTGTCTAAAGTGAATTATGAACTGAAGTTGCTCACAAGTTTTGTGAGTATAGTTAAGTTGTGAGAAGAATTTATTCTCACACATGTGTGTGTGTGTGTGACATTGACTGAACAATTATAATGCTATTATTAAAAAAAAGGAATGAGCAATTTGAAACCGATGCTAAAAATATATTAATACAACATCAACTTTTTTCGAAATAGCATTATGAATTCGTATTTGTATTATTATTATTATCTGAGTTTCCATGTACTGCGGCTAAATTAAATTAGTATCCTTTTGATAAAATAAGAATTTGAATTAAGGATTTCAAAATTATTCTTTAAATATTTTATTAAAAAAACAGCTATGAATAAAATTAAATGTTTACTGATAAAAAATACATCATTTGTTAAAAATTATTAGTTTTATTTTATTATATTTATATAATGGTTGGAGCGTGGGAACTTCCTGACTCGAAAATGCAATAAAATACACTGAATGTTTCATTCGATTTTATTGTTATTTTCCACCTTCCACACAACATTGCAACTTTGAATTGGCGTCGTTATAAACGCAATGTCTGTTAACTACCACCTCATATCAATACACTCTAATGCAGTTAATTTCTAAAGCTTTGAGCCGACCTTTTCAAGCATATCAACCGGGATATTGTCAATTTTTCCTCGGTTGTTGTTCCATGAATCTTCCTAGGGGCAGCGGTAGCCCAGTGGTTAAGGTATCGGACCATGGTAAGCATGTCATGAGTTCGAGCCCAGTACCACTAAAGTCCGCCATGTAGGGCAGCGATGCACGTTAAATCTGTTGAGAGCTGAAACGTCCTCCTGTTGGTGTGGAGTGGTAGTTAGGAGAAGCGGTGCCAGCTCAGGTGTCGTCCACGTCACTTGACCATGGTTCAAAATTACGTGGTCCGTCGCCAAAAGCCCTCGTGTAGCTGAACAGTGCGACGTTAATATTCACTCATTCACTCACCCGCAGATCTTCCTGAATCTTTGATCAATCTTTGTAAATCAGGTTCTTGAGATAAGCGCACAGGAAATAATACGGAGAGAATAAATCAAATGAGTGAGCAGGCCAGTTTACGTCCGTAAAAGGTAGAACAGTCATTCTGAAAAGATGGTTCTGAAGCCCACATTGAATCCCTGGAGGTGTGGGCTGGGGTCCCATCTTGTTGTAACTACACAATGTCAAGGTCCCTTTCTTGGAGAGCGGGTAAGAAGAATGGTTCAATCATTGCCACATAACGATCGGAATTGACACACAAACTCGTTCCAAATTTTCAGGTGTTCTAACGATCTTTATAAATCCATTCCTTTCTTTATAGATGCACACATTCCCCGTTGCTATTAAGTAGGGATGGTGATTATTTCTGAAAAAGATTAATTTTTAAATAGATTCGAATTGTAACGTGATGAGTCGATTCGCAAAAAAATAGAGGTCTAAAAGATCGATTTCTAAAAAATCGATTTATTCTCAATTCTGCATTTACAATGTAGCTATAAATCCATTATATGAAAAACAAGAAATATACCATAATATAAACGATCTCTTATCAGTAAAATCAGGGGTTTTTAGTTCAAAGAATTCGGCAATTACAATTATTTTTAGAACCATATTAAAGCATCAGGTATAAAATAAAACAATCATTTTCTAAATGTATCTGTTACACTAAAAGTTTATAAAATAGATAATATAGCTTCTAGTTCCTAATGCTTAATATCTAAGCTTTTTAAAAACAACAGTCTGTCAAGTCTACTGGGATTCAAGTGGGTTCCGCTCATCACTTGCGATGCTGCTCGCAATCGAAAAGGCGTTCACGAGGCATAGATCATGTCTATTGAGTGAACGTGATGATAAATAGAGTTTTCTTTGTTCTTGCAAGAAAAGTATTGGATTATACTTCAGGAGCACAACTGCATGCGAAAAATAGTGTTTAAATTCTCTAACCCCGACTTTAATTAAAATAAAATTGGAGTAAAATCGACAGTTGATTTTTAGAAAGATAACGGGAGCTTTTATAATTTTGTATGTGAGCAAAATAAACAATTTGAACAATTTTTCATCCTAGAAGGAGGATTTTCTAGGAAGAAATATTGATTCACTGAATCGATTCAGTGCTACATATCGAATTAAAAATCGTTTTTTTTTCGCCCGATTAATCGATTCTAGGATTAATCGATCTCAGATCGCCATCCTTACTATTAAGCTATCCATCTACATTAAAGCAGATTTCCGATCAGAAACACAACTCCGTGGAGGAATATTGAAGTGACGACGAAAGGCTCGTGGCGCTGCAATCCCGACCGACCTTTAGAGAAATGCACCTCCACGGCAATCGCGCGCTGCTTACCCAACCACGATATGTTTGAAATTGAGACGCGAGAACACAAATATCTCCCTCCCCATCATCCACTGAACCCCATGCCTCTACCCTTCCTACGGGGATCACTGCAGCATGTTGAAAACAGGAAGTTTCCGCATCCCACCCTGCATATATATTAAAGTTTTCTGCAGTTAAACTATTAACTGTCAAGTTAAATGTTAAATTCTTCCTCCAAAAATATAGTTATTAATTTTTTTTTTTTTGCAGGGATTTTAAAAATACTGTCTAATTCTTCTACAGTTGGTAGAAATTATTTTTATTCTTTTTCTGATAAAAATCACACTAAAAATATTCTAGTTTATCTAGAAATATTTCATTGCAAACTTCCCAAAGTAAAGCAATTTTATGTAAAATACGTACAACATTTTTGGATGTTGTTAATCTGTTTTAAAAGGTACTGTGCATATCTGATTAAAATCCATTTTGTTAAAATTAATTTTTGCAAGAAAAATCAATTTGTGCCGTGATATGACTCTACGAAGTACTAAAAAAAGTAAACAATCTTTTCAATTTTAGTACCAGGGTGGATCACACAATGTGTTAGATTTATATACAACTCTAATTTATGGTTTCCGTGGTGACATTGACAATGGTGCATTAAGCTTCCCATTGTATTTCTTTCCAGTGAGTGGTTCTTGAAAAATGAAATCTTTGCGATATCTGACTTTAAATGCTATCGGTTTTTTTAAAAAGTCCTTTTTTTTTCCCTTTCTTTTACGGTATTGTCCCAGAGACCCAAAGGCTGCCACTTCAATATTTTTACGTCCTTTGCAAAAGATAAAGCATAAGTATGCGTTTTTAGATGAGAATTTCTTTCAATGGCATGTATTATTGTAAGGAATCCTCTTTTTTTTGCCACTTGCATTGTCCACTTTTTCACTATTGTTAAAGCATTGCCAGATATTAAGCTATAATACTTTTCCTTTTTATACCTTGGAGAGAACTTAAATCTTGGTTTTAGTTTAAGAGAAAAACAAATATATATTTTATGTGAATACCAGAGAAAAAAGGACAATAACTGAGTGATGGTAAGAAAAATATATAAGTATTCCTTTACTACTTTGCTCCAGAAACAGTATTTTAAGAGCAAGGCGAAAAATGATTTATATATATATATATATATATATATATATATATATATATATATATATATATATATGTTAACGTTTAAGTGTAAAATCCGTTATTTCATTGAATAACTAGTATTTAAGGAACAGAGAGGGACATCATATACTTTCAAATAATCGATTTTTCAATTTTAGTTCTAAAAAATAGTGCTTATTTTTCTGAATCTAAAAACGTATACTTATATGTTTGTTGATAAAATAGCCCTAAAATATGAAAAATAAAAATGTAAATAAATGACCACGCCCCTTTTGACACGCCCCTTTGAACTTTAAATATGTAGTTTCCCCTGTGTTTTATCTTTATTAACTTTTGATTGTATTTTTCGTTTGAATGTTAACCCCGCTACTTTTTAGCCACGCTTGTGCGTGAGCTATTTTTCAAGCTGTGTGACAAAATTTCTTACTTTAAATTTCGGTTTATGGCAATGTTTTGAACCGAGTTCGTCTATTCCGAAGTTTCTTGTGGCATACAACTACTTAATTTTACATTAATTTTTTCGTAAGAAATATTTATTTTTACTTATAAGTATTATTATTCAAAAGATTTTAAAAGTATCTTAACTTTTAAACGAGTAATTATGCCAAGAATAAAAAAAATTGGCAGAAGGAAGTATAGTACCAATCAACATAAAAAGTCTAAATCGACTGAAGAATTGCTTTTGAATTCCGTGGAAAGTGCTTCTAGGAGAAAAATTAAAATACCGGATTTACTAAAAGAACAAGATCCTCAAAATGTAAACATAATCGTTGAACTGGATTTATTATCTTCCCTTATGAAAAATCTCTTATGTTGTAAATATTGCTGTTCTTCAGAGAAAATTGAGCTGAGAGAAGATTTAAAAAGTCGTAGGGGTTTAGCTGTGGGTTTGGAAATAATTTGTCACAACTGTGGAGAATCGACGAGCACAATGTCATCAAAACTATCAAATAAATGTTATGATGTTAACCTAAGATTGACATATGGAATGGGAGCTATTGGAAAAGGTGGAGCTGCTGCTCGAATATTCTGTGGGCTCATGAATTTGCCTCCACCACCTGCAAAGTTTGAACGCCATAATTCTTTGTTTTTAAATGTTTTAAAAACAAATAGTGAAAAACTCCATGAATGACGAAGCAGTCATAGCGAATGATAATAATTCAAATATAGCTGTGGATGGCACATGGCATAAAAGAGGCTATTCTTCATTGAATGGAGTTGTATGTGCTACGTCTCTCTCTCTTTTGAGAACGGAAGGTTATCGACTTTGAAGCTCTCACAAAATATTGTTCTTCATGTAAGGGTAAAAAAAAACCATGTGAAAATTGTGCTAAATATTACGAGAAGGATTCAGTGGAATGGAATGTCGGGGTATTAAGTATATTTCAGCGATCTGAAACATCACGAAAAGCATGTTATACGCAGTATCTTGGTGATGGGGACTCAAAGGATTTCTTACTATAAAAGAAGCAAAAGTATATGGCGACACAGAAGTTGAAAAAATTAGAATGTGTTGGCCATGTGCAAAAGCGTATGGGCACAAGGCTAAGAAACATTCTAAAAATGAGCAAAGGCATTAAGCTATCAGATGGGAAAAATATTTCGGGACGTAGACGGCTAACGCTTAAAGAAGTGGACTCAATCCAACATTATTATGGGCTAGCAATCCGTAAAAATTCTTAATCTGTGGAGGACATGAAAAGAGCCATATGGGCTATTTATTTTCATAAACTAAGTACTGAGGATAATCCTCAACACGCTTTGTGTCCTCTTGGTGAGGATAGCTGGTGCGGTTATAACCGTAGCATTGTTACGGGGGAATTTTATATTCACAAGCATTCTTTACCTGAGTCAATTTTATTGAAAGTGAAAAAAGTGTTTCGGGATCTCACAGAGAAGGACTTATTGAAAAAGTGCCTTCATGGAAGAACACAAAATCCCAATGAAAGTTTTAACAAATGTATTTGGGAGCGAATTCCTAAAACAGTTTTTGTTGGCATTGAAACTTTGAAATTTGGGGTTATGGATGCTGTAATTTGTTTTAACGATGGATATGTAAGTAGGATAAAAGTCTTTGAAGCTCTGGGCATTAAACCAGGATACAACACGGAACGTGCCTTACTTATAATTGATAACAAACGAATTTTTGAGGCTGAACGTATAGTAAATAAAGTGTCATTGGAAGCCAGAAATAAAGAAGGTCTTTTAAAAGAAAAATGGATAAACAAAATTTAGATAAAGAAAATGAATACCAAGCAGGGGAAATATTAATCAAATGTATAATGTAAGGAGAAATTATTTTGTTAAGTTTTATTATATTTTTTCTCGAATGTTTAATATTTTTAAATTTAGGTACACTTTAAAAAACTATTCTAGCATATTTTTTGAAATCTTTTATATATCTAAACAGGAAACATGTGCATACAGTGAACAAAATATCTTTTTAGTATGTGTCTAATTTTTTGAAAATTGATTTTTATATGTAAAAAAGAAAATTATGATTTTCATAATTTTAAGGTTTTATGATTATTTTTAAGAAATTATGCAATTAATTAGTTAAAAAACAGATTCATTATGTTTAATATGTTACTTTATATATATTTGTAAATTTTTTGTATATTCAAAGAATATTTTTTGTAAGAAATGGTACCTATACATGAAAATATGTATTACAAGATCTCGAAAATTATGTTCATGTTAACTAAAACAAAGGGAAAAAAAAACATATGAATTTAAAATTACTTTTGTAACTCTAGAAAATGGTTAAGGATTATTATTAGTCATATAAAAATAGGCAAGGAAATACTAATTAAGTGTATAATATGTGAAAATATATTTTTTTTTTTTTAGTTTTTCACTTTTTCTCAAAAGCATATTTTTTGCATTTAGGTACATTTTTAAAAAAACTATTGCACTATATGATTCCTGATTTTTATACTTCTATACAAGATGCCTATGCATATAGTGAACCTAATTTTTTTTCTATTAAAATAGTGCCTAATTTTTTAAAAATTGTTTTATGCATAAAAAAAGCAGAAAAAAAAAAAAAATTCAAATTTCAAAGTTACATAATTTTTTAAAGAAACTATACTAAAATTTTACTAAAAAAAAGGGTTCCACTGTATTTTATGTATTGTTCTATATATGTGTAAAAAATATTTTGCATAAAAAAGGATACTTTTTTAAAAAATGGTACCTAAACATAAGTATATATTACGAGTTCTCAAAAATTATGTATTACTTAAATTAAGCAGTAAAAAAAAACTTTTGGAGTAAAAAGTTATTTTTGTAGTTTTACAGAATAATTAAATTATCTTTATTATAGACATAAAAAAAAATCTAAAGCTCTATTTGAAATTTTAAATGATATATGTCTCATAAACAAAAGGGTCTTAATTTTGGCATTTTACTCTTTCGAGCATGTCCTGGTTCTCTTAAAAGAACTACCAGCTGAGAGATTTATAAATAGTGTGACCACTTTCAGAGTATCATAAATATTTATTGAATAAAATTATTTACATGGAATTTTCCTTTTCTTCTAACACAGTACACTTTACGCAAGTATTTTGGCTAAGCTAAAACAGTTTTTCAACCATTTTTGGGATATTTTTCCAACTTCCTCTCAAATTGCTTTTGGTAACCCTTGAAAGTCTCTTACATCTATTTAATTGTTTTTTTAAGTATACCCATAAAAATAATTGCAAGGAACATAGACAGGGGATAGTGATAGTCATTTATCTCTCACACAGGAGGAAGAAAATTTATTTTTTATATTCATTATTTATAGTTGATTTTGCAGTATGATGTGGTGCACAATGTTGGCGAAAAACAAAGTTTCCTTGAGTGTAAAGGCGTTTACTTTCTCTGATCAAGTGTTTCAAAACTTTATTCTGATAGTATTTGACATCAATTTTTTGCCTTCGGTTCTGCAAAAAAAATGTTTTTTTAAGCCTTGAGAAGACATTATAATACATACCCTAACACCTGACGGCCAGTTTCCACTTTGGAAAATGGCTGCGTCTTTTCGACGTTTTTGCGTTAAACATATTGTATCTTCGTTTTAACAGTTGTGAATGGCAGATGGAACAGTGCTTCATTTGAAGTTATCCATGTTTTGTATCTACCTTTGAATAACATTAAATACATTGGTCAAGAACGTTTTCTACGATCTTAACAGGCATTTGATGTCAGCCTGGAAAATTTACTTTTTATAGTCAACTTTCTTTATCTGAAGATAAATTGCCGATTGATATATCAATAGTTTCTTTGCTATAGGTTTTTGACGCAAAGGATTTTCTGTAGCCATAATTATTTTCAACTTTTTTCTTTTCTATTAAGGACTTTTTTTTTTCCTTCACATTTTTTCCCTGGAGCTTTTGATTGCGAACCAAAAATTTTATTTCTTTTTGAAGTTTAGAAAGTAATACAGTAGAAAAATGTCTTTTTTATTTTTGTCTAAATATTTTATTTTTACAGAATTTGCACAATCTTCCTTCAAAAGTTGTAAAATTTCGTTCTGGGTTTGAGGATCTAATTTCAGTACTATAATTTATTCCCACTAATAAAAATGTTTATATTAGAATATAATTTAAAATGTTTCATTTTGAAAATAAAACCAGTAGTAAAACGATAGAAGTTCGTCATAAATAGTTAGGTGCTTTTAAAATTGGTCACACTTATTTTGAATCAACCGGTAGACAAAGTACACTGGTGTGCAAAACTTAAGCAACAATGTAAAAATTAAGCAGATAACCATGAAATTGCAGAAAAGGAGGTCTGGAGATCAGTACAGTAAACACGTAAGTCAGTAGAAACGTCACGCGCATGCAAATATCAGGAACGAAACAACAGAAGCGACGTTAGCGTACGCAAAACGCGTGATGTCGGCGCGTGCTGCTCAACAGTAAAAATAAGATGAAGGACGCAGACGCAATTCAACATATTCGCTGCGAGTGCCAGTGAGTTAGTTCGTGAAATATGGCTAGAAGAAATCACATGAACGACTTCACACGTGGAAGAATGATCGGAAAGCTGGAGGAGGGGCGTACCGTCACCAGTGTAGCTTCAGAGTTCGGAATCAACAAAAGTGCCGTTTCGGATGTTTGGAAAGCGTTCCAAACCACAGGTACAGCGGTTAGAAATTTCGTGGTGGCCGCCCGAGGATGACAACTGCGGGGGATGACCGATATATCCTCCTGCAGGCGAAAGAGGCCGACGGCAGTCAGCAATCGTCATTGCTCAGCAACTTTCTACAGCAACGGGGCGACAAGTGTCGCGGTTTACTGTGGCCAGACGCCTTCACAAAGGGGGCCTATTCGCCCGCCGTCCTGAACGCTGCCTCCCGTTGAAAGTTGACCACCGACGCCACCATTTACAGTGGTGCCGAGAGCACAAGAACTGGACAACTGATCAATGGAATCGTGTACTCTTTACGGATGAGAGTCGGTTCAGTATTCAACTGTGAAACTAATTATACGTACTCTTCACTTAAAATATATAGTCAAATCGTTTTCTAAGGTATTCATTAACAAACAAACAAAAATAAGACACCTTTTGCATTAACTATATCTTCGAAATGAAAATGGCAATCTTTGCAATCCACTGAAAACGCCGTCAGCTGTAAAGGCAAATTCTGCTATAAAACTATTCGAATTATCTGATAAAATACTCTTCATAGAACCCGTTCTGGCCTATATCTTGGAAAAGCGAATTTAAGAGAATATTCATGCTAAGTATCATCAGAGTATTCGAAAAAATGGTTACTCTATGTAAATTTAAAGTGAGTGGTACTTATAACTACCGTCGGTAGATAAAGGCTTAAAGCCAATACAGTTTTCGGCATTTTATTTCACTGGATATTACTTCGTAATATGACGAATATGGCAATATTCCTGCTTGTAAGCAGTCTTCAAGTTGTCCACCTGCATGTCGTAATATGTTCTCTGATTTTATGATAATCATTGTCTTTAACAATAAACCATACAAGTAATGTTTCATACCAGATGTAAGGCTCAGTGTTGAGATAATCTATTTGTAAAGATGTAGCTTTAAGTTTGTATAACATTTTTTAAATTACTACCTTTTTTATCACACAATTTGGCAACCTTGCTCATGAGATGAACCAGTGCATTTCATTTTGAATTTTAAGTACAGGAAATCAGGTTAGCCATTGCGTGAAAAAAAAAGAGATCAAGCACATTTCGCTTTGTACTGGTTTCTGTTTTTATGGGCAATTTCTATTTCGTTAAAAATGAGAAAACTCTCACTTAGAATTTTATTGAAAACTAGAACATTTTTATCGTGATAGCACAGTGGTTAACTATTGTTAACCACTGTTAAACCACTAACATGTTAAATTATTGGAAAGCTTCATTTTGTCCGTGGACAAGGGTTCGAAACCCTACATTTTACACATTATATATAAAGCAATTGGGCTTCAGAAAAGTATAAAATGTTTTAAAAGAATCATAATTTTAAAAATTAAAAGCATATGAAAATGCGAAACATTTCTATAAGAAATATTAACTAAGTTTTACGTTACGCATGCTATTTTCTAAAATAGTAGCTTTAATTACTAGCTAAAAGTTGATTTTTTTTTTTTTGTCGTGTCCATGGACAATCAGATAATGTCGTGAGCTCTCTGAACCGCCTCCGCATGTCTCGGCGCATCAGCACTGTAAAGAACCTCGCGTAGTTTCGAAGCCAGTGGCACCATTCCGAGCCGTATAATATGCGAAGTAAGGGCCGGACATTCTAGGATGTGGTCTGGCGTTAGTTGGGCCTCGGTGCAGTTCTTGCAGGGAATGTCAGTTCTAGTTTTGTCTGATGAAATCTTCATACCTTTAAAATGGCCCGTCCTTAGTCTTGCAGTTATGGATGTAAGATTTCAAGAGCAATCAAAACCGATAATAAGAGTTTTTGTAGCGATGAGGTAGATTGATTGATTGATTGATTGATTGAATATTAACGTCGCACTGCTCAGCTACACGAGGGCTTTTGGCGACGGACCACGTAATTTTGAACCATGGTCAAGTGACGTGGACGACACCTGAGCTGACACCCCCTCTCCTAACTACCACACCACACCAACGGGAGGACGTTTCAGCTCTCGACAGATTTAACGTGCATCGCTGCCCTACACGGCGGGTCTTTAGTGGTACTGGGCTCGAACCTGTGACAAAGCAAGCCACGGTCCGATATCTATACCACTCGGCTACCGCGGCCACGCGATGAGGTAGAAGTCTGTAATTTGCGACTGCATTTGTATCTGCAAGCGTAATGGTGGGACGAAGTTCGTCATCATTTCTGCCCTCTTTGGCCAGGAGTCCACACACTCGTTTCCCTCAATGTTTACGTGAGCAGGAATCCATTGCAATAGGCAGGGTTTCCCCCTGCAAAGCAAACTTTGCAGGGGAAATCCTGCCTTGTTAAGTTGATTTATTAAGTTAAATGTATTCTTTTAACACTGCATCATTTTTACATTAGTAACATAATAAGTTATATTTGTTTTAAAAAATAGAAAAAATTGCATTTTTAATTTTTTTTTTTTTAAATTTAAAAATTTTTCAAACATTTTCAATTAGGAAAGATATATTATTCTTAAATGATGTAGGGTTTGAATACTATGCAAATGTTTTATAATTCTACAAAGATGTATAGATCAGAGGCTACTATTTTAGAAAATAGCTTGCACAACGCTATTTTTATTATAAAATTATTTCTTATATTCATACACTTATAATTTTAAAATGTATGATTATATTTCAAATATTTTGTACTTTTTTAAGCCATATTCCTTTTTGTAAATAATGAGTAAAAGATTCGAATTATTTAATTTAAATTTGAAAGAATTATACCTTTTTTTAAAAAATTGTTTATATTTTCCCCCTCAAAAAAATTAACACCCCTTAGACCCATCTTAACAGAAAAATATGTATGATAATACACAATTTATATGTGATGCACATTCGATGAACTAGATGCTTAGTAGTCAGTAAAATGGTTTATGTCCCTAACTTTTTTGATATTCATGTAGAAATACATAAACGACAAGAATTTATCCCTTTTTATCTTTGGATTTACTATTTTCTTCATTTATCAAAATGCTGCATCAGCTTCGTTTTTCCTCATAGAAATTAAAAAGCAAGAACTAACATCTCAGTAAACAGCAGAAGTCCTTACAACCTGATAATTGGAAATATACTCGAACAATTACAAAAGAAAACTAATCTGGTTGATAAAGCAGAAACCACAAAGCGATAAGCGGAAAAAAAAATTTCCATTAAAAGAAATTTTTGTTTAAAAAAAAAAAAAAACGCAGATCAGGAGTTTATCATTTGCAAAGAGCGCAGAAGCACTGAAGTGTCCGCCTGAGGTCTTCAGATTTTGTTTCGAAGTAGCCTTTAAAGTGAAATATCCTTAAGATTTCATTTTTCTAGTGTATTTTTCTGGAACGAAATCAAAATGGTTTTCTAATAAATCCCGTATTTTGCACATTCGACTTGGTATTCACTGGAAAAGTAAACCTGGGATCATTTTTCTGATTTCTTAGATAATTCTGTGCGTTGAAATTTTTTCCAGTTTTCTACGCAAATAAGTATAAAAACTTTGAAAGTTTTTTTAAAGTTAAACATATGTTAAGTATCAATTCTCTTGTTGCAAAAAGTGTTTTGAAAACAGCATCAATTCAATGACAATTAATAACCCCTGTATTGCTTATAATAAAATAATGTATTAATCATTTAAATAATTAAGAAAAGGAAAACCATATATATATATATATATATATATATATATATATGTGTGTGTGTGTAGTATGTATGTATGTATATATTACAATAATTTTCTTTTTGTGAATTAACTTTGCGAAAGCACATTAAATACGGCCCACTTTCAATGATAACTTAAAATTAGAAATTTAAATCTTCCAATCATCGTAGAAATTGAACTAAAGTATTTTTGGAAAGTTGAAAATGCACCCATTTTTGAAATAAAATACCTCCATTAGCCATTCTTGAAGGTTTTAGGATTCCGATAATGATATGCTTATCTGGCAAATGCAAATGAATTGTATTTCAAAATTTTTTTAGAGAGTATTAAATATATTTTTATCAAAAAATATCTTTTTGCTCTTTTATGGTTAGAAAATTCTTCATATATATAATTCTTGATAAGTGTTGAAACAGAACTTCAGATCTATTTAGAATTTTATGATTTTTTTTTTTACGTTTAACCTAAACAATTAAATTATAAGTTTATGAAAAAATGTCGCCTTATTCATTTAAAAGGAAAAAATAGCAATCATTTTACGTTAGTAAATCAACGATGTAAAAAAATATTATTGGATTTTCTATCATGTTATATCAAAACTGTATTAAAAGATTTTGTGTAGTTTACGTTTATGTGTGTGTTTACGGAACTATTAAAAATGTGTATCCAGTAGCATTTTACACTTATTTTATGATACATTTTTCAGAACAATAATAGTTTCCAAAATATAAATACACATTGCACATATATATCATTATATAATAATAAAGTGTGATAGTATAAGTTTATCTAAAAACTTGAGCAACAAATCTCTTTCTTATACCCTTTCTAAGAATAATTTAAGCACTGTAATTATTAGTATCCCTTCAATTTGAATAGTGATGCAATGCATATTTCAGTATGTAACTGAATTTGTAAATAACAACAGTTTCCTTTCATAAAAAATGCTAATAGTTATTACATTAGGGTAAATAATTAATCGAAAGTGATACATAAATAATTAATATGGTACCAAAGTACAAAATAAAAATAATACAAATATTTAATTTTGAAATCGAAACTGTTTTATACAGTAAGCACAAAAGTAAAATTATGACGAATGATTAAATTAGTAATTACAGGTATGTGTCGTGCCCTTTTGCTAATTTTGTGTGCATGAATAATTATGTGCTATTATATGCTATTTTTTGAGAACTTGTTATAACTCACGTTTTCTTGTTATAACTCACGTTTTCTCATTTTCTAAATTATGTTTCTTTCATTTTTTGTTCACATTTTCGCTGAAGAGATGCTTCCATTTGGGAAACTATGTTTTTCGAATATCAAATATTGTAGTTTAGATAAATATCATTTATGCGCATATTGAATGAGAACAAAGTTATCTCGCGCAATTTCACAAGTTAAATTAGTCGCTAAATTTGACAATCGTGTATATAACATTTTTTTTTAATTCTACGTAGGGGATACCTGATACGATGGTAATTTTGATCAAAATAAATTTTTATTCTGAACCAGCAGACGATCCAAAGTTCATTATTATTTAAAAATTCAATATTTCAAGGAATAATGCATGCAGAAATATAAAATTAACACACATGCTTGAAATGACATGGAGTTTTGTTGAAATCTAAAAAGTACCGAAATTGACAAACAGATGGCACTTTATACAACAAAATCAAAATTTAGCCGAGCCACAGAATTTCAGCAATAGACGATGTTATTTATAACAAACATGTCGACCGTCATTCAACTACAATACCTGCAGTGCGACAACAGGATCTCCATCCAATATTTGGAGAATTGAAGAAAGATTATGGAAAATACAGGTCTGAATATTATTTCAAAATTGACTATTCTTGGTCAGAGGAAATAAACGTGTCTGCAGTGGATACTGTCACGTGTAGATGTGCCTGGGAACAAAACCACTCATGAGATGACTGGTAGGATTTGTGATCTCCTGACCCCACTCTTAGCTATTCTGAAATTCATTCCCTCAGAGAGTTAACCCTTTATCTACCGACGGTACTTATAAGTACCACTCACTTTAAAATTACATTGAATAGCCATTTTTTCGAATATTTTGACGATACTTGGCAAAAACATTCTTTGAAATCCACTCTTCCCAGATATATGACAGCACGGGATCTATGATAACAGTTTTAATGGGAAAGACGAATAGTTTTATAGCAGAAATTGAGTTTTCAGCAGATTGCGAAGATTGTCATTTTTGTCCCGAAAAAAATAGTTAATGTCAAAATTTAAGTGTCTTATTTTATGTATGTTAATAAAGACCTTAGAAAACGATTTTAATCTTTATTTTAAAGTGAATCGTGTATATATTTAGTTTTACAGTTGGATATCTTTAATTAATTAATTTTCTCTAACGCATTAAATGTCCCATAGTTGCGTATTTTGTGTATGTTTATCCCTCAATTTTCAATGTAGTGATTCGAAGAAAGATATCCAATGAAAAAAAAAACTGCTGTAAATCATAATGCGGTAGATAAAGAGTTAAAATGAATATGATTTGGTGAAATCCTTCTGCTGTCCATTGGAACGCAGCTTGGAGTCTTGGCCCATCTCCAGGAAATCCATGACTTTTTAGACGGCCTTGACGTGCTTTAAAAGCCAATTCTACTACGTTCGGAACCGTGATTTTGAAAAGCTTATAAATGGATAATATTTATGATATTTAGTGTCACTTAGATTAGAAAGCGTATATAAAATTGTTTTAAGAATATTATTACAATGAAAATTATTTAAGTACAATATTTTGACAAAAAATGAACATAGAATGTCCCATTTTCAAAATATTATCCTCTTATGAAAAATGCTTCTATTACACAATAATATTTTGCCTATATAATCTCAGACCTCTGTACAGAGGCTGAACTAGAATTTTGAAATATATAACTTAGAAGAGGATTTATCCATATTTTAATACAACAGAGTGAAGCAATTTAGAGAAAAACGCCGAAAATTATTTCAATGATGTTAACTCTGAAAATAATGTGAATTTTTGAAAAATCCTAGTTCAGACTCTCTGGAGAGAGAAGTCTTTATTTTATATAACAAAATATTATTATTACAGAAGCACTTTTATAAAAGGAAAAAAAAATTGAAAAGATAAATGCTACGTTAATTTTTGACAAAATATTATATTTAAATAATTGTTTTCATCATTATGTCCTTAAAAATATTTTATACGTGTATTATGATCTAAGTGACACTAAATATCCTGAAAATTACCCATTTATGTGCTTTTTAAAATACCGGTTCTGAACGTACTCGGATACCTAAATAACAATCTGAGATAGTAATAATTTAAGTCAGAATCAGTACTTTTAAATAAAAATAACTCTTAAATTCAACTGCTTTAGAATTAGAGCAGTCATTATAACACCATGTATTTCATTTTTAACTATTTCTCAGCTCTGATAGAGAAGGTGGGGTGTATATGCATAGATTTCATAATTTATATGGTCATTGTATTTATTTATTTTTGTTAATTACTGGAAAATGATGCAGATAAATTTTCAATGCAGGTAAATTGTGCTCCTGAACTCAAGAATCTTAGACTCAATTAAATTTGATAACCGGCAATATATATATATATATATATATATATATATATATAGATAGATAGATAGATAGATAGATAGATAGATAGATAGATAGATAGATAGATAGATAGATAGATAGATAGATAGATAGATAGATAGATAGATAGATAGATAAATAAATAGATAGATAGATAGATAGATAGATAGAGAGAGAGAGAGAGAGAGACAGAGATTTTTATATAAACAATGCTCACAAATCATTTTGACATTGGTTGATTGACCGTTAAGTTGTCACTAACTGATTACTATAATAGATCTATAAAGTGGCTACCCCGATCGAGGAAAATTTCAAATACGTGTTAAAAACTCTAACGAATATCAAAAGGAAAATAGGAGAAATGAACAATTGAAAAGTACTTCACGGTACCAACGTTGTCATATTTTGTCTGAGTTAAACTTACCCTAATCAGAAATGTTGAAATTCATTTATTTTTGTGGTAGAATTAATAATAGTGAAATTCCAATGAATAATGATTAGATGGGAAAAGCCTGTTGTCTAAGGTTAAAATATACAGAAAAGAATAACTAAGATCTTACATGTTATTCTATGAGTCTTAAAGTTAAGAAATGGGCGTGTTTCTCTATGAAGTCCCCCTAATCTGCCATTGGGAGAAGATTTCTACAAAACTCGTACTTAAACAGCGCATTGTCAAATGTAATATTCATTTCTAAACATAAGCCAGAACGTTTTTCCACTGTTAGAAGCATATCACTGTATTTGGCTACTTAGCCTATACATACACAAACTCTTTCTTAGGCAAATGGTCTTTCGGAAAATTGTATCGCTAGAAATAAATTTGATAAAATTTTGGTTCACATATGTTTACGGCTCCTTTGAAATGTTAGCAAAGATTCATGCAAGTTTGTTGAGCGATACGATCAAAGGAATGGTTTGTATAAGTTAATAATAAAAAGTAATATAAAAAAATAAGTCAATGCCCCTGTATATATTTAGATCAAGAAATAAAATTTTTATTTTAGTTACTTTTTTGAAATAGTTACAATTAATATAAATATGTATGTACAATATCAGAATCACCGCATTAACAGGATATTAATTTTTATTAATTATCATTTAAGTATTGTATTGTAAATCCAAAGCAATCTTGTGTATAAAATTTCTGTTCAACTTAATGCTTTAATACGTGAGAAAAAGAATCTTTAAGTTTTTGATCCAAGTCGATAAAAACGACGGCCAACGTGGCTGTATCTGTAAGTTTTTAAAAATTAGTTCCAGTCAACTAATTTCAATTAATCATAATTAAAGTATCGTTTTATAACCCAATACAATAGTGTATAGAAACTTTCAGCTCAAATGAGTGCTTTAAAATGAGAGAAAAAAAAACTTTTCATGTTTTGACTCAAGTCTCCAACAGGGTCACCAAAAAATTATGCCAACGTGGCTGTATTTGTAATCCTTTGAATAATTAGTTTTATTAATTAATTTTTATTTGTTATAATTAAATTACTGTATTATCATCCAAAATATAATCGAGTATATAAAGTATATAAGATAAATATATATAGAGAGAGCGTGAGCTAATAATAGGAATTGCATTAAATATGCAAATAATAAAATCTACATGTAAGGTTAACTGGATACCAGATAAGAATGCACGTATATCTTCTTTTTCCTTTATAAATTCAGAGTTTATTTGTGATTTTGAAAAAAAAAAAAATGTTCTTGTCCACAGTTAAATAGTTCAAATCAACATAAATGAATGTATTACATATTAAATACTTTATTAAGTACTTTCGACTACCGAAAACTATCCTAAAGTTTTTTAAATGAAGTTTGAATATGAATTTATCTATCAAATCATTTTTTTTACTAGCTGTATCTTTAAAAGTAAAATATCTACATTTTTAGTGTATTTGTTACTGTTATAGCTCAAAAGCCGTGTATGGGCATATTACGCAGCTAATATGCAGATTATTTCTAATAGAAATTTTCATTGAACATTTACTCATCTCATATATTCTAATTATTTAAAAATAGAGTGGCAGAGACATTAAATATATTTAGTAAAAATCTCCTTTAATTAATTTATAATAAATTTAATTACGATGACCAATTTTTTCAGAAATAAATAAATAAATGCTAAGGGTTCCAGTATTCCAAAATATAGCTAATTTGCCCGTTGCCAGATTGTATTAAGATGATTCCTTAAATATGAAAAATAAATAAATAGCACTACTTTAATTACCTAAATTGCAATGATATTTTAAGCTATTTGATTATATCAGTGCTTCTCAAACTTTTTAATATTTACGACCCAATTTTCAGCCATAATTTTCATTGCCCCCAACATACAACACAATTATATATTGAATACAATATGATTAGCGACTTTAATTGTAAACTGCCCAAATTATCAAGATAAGTATTGTATATAGCACAAGATTTTGCATGTGGCAAACCCATGTGGAAGTCAATACTATCTACTAAACTTATCCTTATTTTAGTACTGATAAATTAATTATCAAAAATATACTTTTGCCGTACTGATACATTTATAAGTTTGTTATAACATTGAAAATATGTATTTTATTTTTTTGTCGTGTCAGAAAGTATTTTGTTTTGCTTTTTTCAGTAAATTGCTAATTATTGTAAAGCTTTGATTCTCGATTTTTCAATATGCTTGAGCCTCCCAAGAGTCATCACGCCCCACTGGGGGGATACCCCCACAGTTTGAGAAAACTGTGGATTATATGTATTTTAGTTGTTCAATTGTTTGATGATTAAATCTATCAATGAATGTATTGATTGTTCGATTGTATGAACTTCATTCTGTAGATATCAAAATATAAATAATCAACATTTAATTTAAACTTACAAAAACGCGTTGTTGTTGTGTTCCACCAAATATCTTATTTTCACTCTAAAGTGTGGATAGTACGTAAAGTGCAGGTTATTTTTGGTAATTTGCAAATTACCTGGTTAATTTGAAAAAGGAAACTTTTTTTCCTCGCTTTAATGGATCTCCCTAGTTAATAAGCAGATTACCTAGCTAATCTGCAGATTAACTGATTTCTTAATTTTCGATAAAATATCAAACAAGTAGCAATGCCACTATTATGATCTTTAGAATCTCGAAAAAAATATCTGATTCAAAAATGTCTGCGCAATCGGAAAGAACCAGAAACCATTTTTCTCTTGATATCAGACAATCCTTGGACAAAAATGATGCATTACAGTTTCTATTGTACTTTTTGGTGAATGGCTCTTGAAAATGAAATCTTTATGATATTCCAGTTTTAACTGCCACTCCAGAATCACGTCTCAACCCTACGGCAGCCACTTCAATGTTTCTGCACTCTTTGCAAATGATAAAGCGTGGATATTCACTTTTCGAACAAAAAGCGTTTCATAATGGAGATGTTTTTTCCTACAGATCGTTTTGCTGTATGCTCTTTCTTCGTCTAACAGCGATTATTTTTACTCTGCAATCGTTGGATGATTCCTTTCACTCCTGCTGTTTACTCAGTAAATAGTTCGTTTCTTTAGATTCATGGCAAAGAAAAAAATAATAAATGTATGTTGATGTAGATTGGAAAAAAAGAACAAAACTTAGAAAAACCTAAATTCAAGACAAATTTCCAAACGTCATGTAATATTTTAATATCTACAAGTATTTCTGGTACACTTTTATTATTATTATTATTATTATTATTATTATTATTATTATTATTATTATTATTAAAATTCTACTATACTTGGTTTCAAATATTTTAGAGTCCGATTTATTTATTGAAGACATAAAATAATTATCTTGGATCAAGTATCACACGAGGCTTTACAGAAGAAAATTAAACAAAATAGGATAAACAAAAATAAATATTAGCAACACAGAATGAAAGTTACAAAGTAGAGAAATAATAAGTAATATAAAAAAAAAATTAAGTCAAATCCTACATCGATCAACAAAGAAAATATATTTTTAACTGCTTTTATTAAAATGTTTCAATTAATATAAATATATATATATATATATATATATATATATATATATATATATATATATATATATATATATATATATATATATATATATATATATATATATGACAGAATCACAACATGATGGCGGCAATTAATTTATATTCATTATCACTAACATATCGTATTGTTATCTAAAACAATCATGTATATAAAATTTCAGTTCAACTGAGCGCACGTGAGAAAAAAAACCTTTTCAAATTTTGACACAAATCGCCAAAGAAGTCGCTAAATCACCACCGTGGCTTTATTTGAAATTGTTTAAATAATTAGTTTTAATCAATTAATTTTATTAATTAGGATTAAAAATTATTGTATTGTCATCAAAGTAAAATCATTTATATAAAGTTTTAGCTCAATTGAGGGCTTTAAAATGTATTTTATCTCAACGATTGAAAATTCCACCCAAGATAAAAAAACAAAAACAAACACATTAAAAAATATAGAGAGTGTGACCTAATAGTAGGATTTGAATAAGAACAAAACTGAGTAATAACTCAATTGTAGACAAATTTCCAAAAGTAATCGTTTAATATGTAGAAGTATGTCTGGTACAGTTTATTATTATTATTACTAAAATTCTACTATTATTTGTTTCAAATAGATTAAGAGTCTTATTTCTTTTATTGAAGACATAAAATAATTCTTGTGCACCACAAATATCACAAAGTAAATTAAACAAAATAAGATAAACAAAAATAAATGATAAACAACAGAATGGAAGTTACGAAATTAAAAATTAAAAATAAACTGCAAGAAGATACATTGCAAAATAAAACAATTACGTAACAAAACCAATATAAGAAGCTTTAAAAGCTGGATAAACTTGAGTAATGAAAAAAAAATTACAAAATCAAATCACAATGGAATTACAAAATTATGTGAATGAGGCTTTACTTGAAGGAAGCTGAAAAATTAGGAGGCTAGTTGATTTTAAGAACACCATCTAGCTCTTTTTCTTTCTTTCCTAAATTTTGAGCAAAATAATGATAAGATGTTTAGCATTTTGCTCTACAACAACCTTGCAGTCACAATGTTTGGAATTTCACAGGTTTTGTTGAGGATTTAAAATATTTATGACCGGTAGGGAAAGAAGTGCTTTTATAGCATGTAAAAAGTGCTTGCAAGACAGTCTTTACGGAATTATCGGACAAATTTCTTTGGCAGAAAATGTGAGCTGATTGCGTATACCTTGTATTCTAAAGAGTGACGGCGCGGTAGCCCAGGGTTAAGGGTATCGGATCACGACAGGCATGTCATGAGTTCGAGCACAGTACCTCTAACCCGCCGTGTAGGGTCGCGATGCACGTTATATCTGTCGATAGTTCAAACGTACTCCTCTGGTGTGGTAGTTAGGAGAGAGGGTGCTAGCTCGGGTGTCGCCCTCATTACTTGACTATTGTTCAAAATTACGAGGTCGTCGCCCAAATCCCCCCGTGGAACAGTGCGACGTTAATATTCACTGACTCACCCAAAGAGTGACAAAATTTCTTTCAGTTTTTCCTTCTTGTAAGACGGTTTTTTGGAAAAATAACTGATATTTGAATACTACACTTGGTTGCGAATTTTACCAAGAAATGTGCTTTTTTAATCGCAAAAATTCCAGTATGGCCGATATTACTAGGATATTTGTGTCCATAAGAACTTTAAGAATCTTTGAAATTTCTACAAGGACATCATATCAAGGTGAAATAATTTGCTAGTTTTCTAAGGAAGAAATGTATCCAAACAAATCAAATATTTAGAAGCGCCTTTATGTGGCATTATTCGTTTTATAGTATAAATGAATTTTTATATTGTTATAGTACCAAAGGTATAATACGCACACACACACACACACAAAAAAAAACAAGACAAATAGTATAGCTTGAAAAAAGAGAGGGTATGGCAAAAACTGCTTTATTGAACGTCATTCCACTCACCTCCTCTGTCCATGTGGTCAGTTTCGCCCTAAAAGCGATCGCGCCAATTGGGATTAGTGCGTCATTGAGTTAACACGTGTAACTCCATTCTGCCGGAAAAAACGTCGTATCACCATCAAGTTTCTTGTTAAACTTAAGAAATCAGTCAAGAAAATATTTGAAGTACTAAGAAGATTATGAAGATGAATCTTTGTCTCGTGCACATGTGTTTGAATGGTATACATGGTTTTCAGAAGGAAGGGTTAGTGTGAAGGATGATGAATCTGTTGAGCACTCAATATCAGTGACTACAACACATAACATTGCCAAAATTCGTGCTATTCTCCCATTATGGATCACATTCAATCATTTTAATCAATACTTCTACATTGAAGCAGGAAAAGACTTCGTGAAAGAATTAGGGAAAAAATGCCAGAATTAGGAAGTGATGAACGGTTGCTGCACCAAGACAATGCACCCACCCACACGACCTTGTCTTTTGAAGCAGTTTCAAACATCACAAATATTACTCTAATGGGATATTCTCCTTATCCACCAGATTTAGCTCCAAAGCTTTTTTATTTCTGCTGTTAGATTTTTCTTAAAGGAAACCCATTTTACCTCAGTTGAAGGGGTTCAAGGAAAAACGGAGAATCGTTTCAGAACTGTTTCCAGTAATGGTATCACCTAATGCAGAAGTGTTTGAATGCTGAAGGGAACTACTTTGAAGGAGATACTGCCACGGAGAACTGATTCTGTAAGTACAGTGATTTATTGGACCAGTGTCCTTTTTTTTGCCACATCTCGTATATTACAATATTATGTATTATTTCATAATATATATAGTACACTAGTCTTATGGAAAATTACATTTATTTCTGAAAGCTGGAATTCAAAATAATTCTTGAAATTAATATTGTATGTTTTGATTTTTACAGTTGTTTGATGAAGGAAGCCATGTTTAGAACTCAACAACAACATTCAAATAACAATCTCGAATTACTTAAGCATCAATGGTAAAACAAACAATTCTCTTAATGATATAAAATTGAAGTAATTTGAATTTTTTGCATGACTATACTCCATTCAAAACATATACTTTCTAATTACCAGAAAAAAAAACCATTTTTATCTTTCTTTAAAAATTTATTATAAAGTGTATTTCATATTACACTGAAGAGCCAAAACAACTGGTAAACCTGCGTAATATTGTATAGGGACCACACGTTCACGCAGAAGTGCCGCCAAACGACGTTGCATGGATTCTATTAACATCTGAAATAGTGTCGGAGGTAATTGACACCATGAATCCGTCAGGGCTGTAAATAAATCAATATGAGTTAGAAGAGTTGAAGATCTCTTCAGAACAGCACATTGCAAATCATTCGAGATGTATTCAATAATGTTCATGTCTGGGGATTTTGGTGGTCAGCGGGAGTGTCTAAATTCAGAAGTGTGCTCCTGGAGCCCCTCAGTAGCAATTCTGGACATGTGGGCTGTCGCATTATCCTGCTGAAATTCCCCAAGTTCGTCGGAATACACAATGGACATGAATGGGTGCAGGAGATCAGAAATGATGCTTACGTATCTCTCACCTGTCCGTGTCGTATCTAGATGTACCAGGAGTCTCATATCACGCCAACTGCACACGTTCCATACCATCACAGAGTCTCCACCAGCTTGAACAGTTCCTGTTGACATGTAGGTTTCATGGATTCATTCCATGAATTCATGAGGTTGTATCCATACTCGTACACGTCTATCAGCTGGATTCAATTGTAAACGAGACTCGTCAGACCAGGCAACATCTTGAAAAGTCATCTACAGTCCAATGTTGGAGTTGTCGGGCCCAAGCGAAGCGTAAATATTTGTGTCGTGCAATCAACAATGGGTACACGAGTAGGTTTTCGGCTCTGAAAGCCCATATCGATGATGGTTCGTTGAATGGTTAGCACGGTGACATTTATCGATGGTCCAACATTAAATCTGCAGCAATTTGAAGAAGAGTTCCACGTCTGTGACGCTTAATGATTATCGTCAGTCGTCGTTGGTCCCGTTCTTGCATGTTCTTTTCCGGCCGCAGCCATATCGTGCATTTGATATTTTACCGGATTCCCGATATTCATGGTAGACTCGTGAAATGGTCGAATGTGAATATCCAAATTTCTTCGTTACCTCGGAAATACCATGTCCCATCCCACATACACCGCCTATAACACACACGTTCTAACTCACTAAAATCTTGAAGAAACTGCCTTTGTAGCATCAATAACATATATAACAACTGTGCCAGACACTCGAAGTTTTATATAGGCTTTTTTGACCGCAGGGCCGTACTCCTGATTGGTTCCATATCTCTTTATTTGCATACACATGCTTGTACTAGTTTTTGACTCTTCAGTGCACATGTCCAATGTTTCTCAGAGATTAAGAATTTCAATTTATGTTTCGTATTGTAAAATATTTAACTCTTTAAAATGTGTTTTCTTTACTTTCATTTAATTTTTAATAAATTATTTAAATTATACATTGAGATAAAATTAAAAATTATAATAGAGATATAGTATAAAAAATGACAGAAACATAAAAAATTGTCTTTTTAAAATGTAATTATTTTAAATTTTAAGATATTCAGCTTTTACTTATTCTATGTCTTGTCGAAAATTAAATTATATTTGAAGTAGTTGAGAAACCAATAAAAGTTCATTTATCAGGGATAAAAATCACTAACTCCTGTACTTGCGTACTATCACAATTATATTGGCAACATTGAATAAAACCGCACGAATTTTGTAAATGATTACGCTGAGGGGAATTTGGAGAACGTAGTCGAAAAATACTATGTGGAAATTAAAAGTCATTATAAATAACTAATAATTAAAAAAAGACAAATAAAACTAATTTTTATTTTTTATTTTATTATTAAAATTATATTATATTATTTTCTTAGAAATAGTAATGTATATTATATATGTAAACTTTTTTCATAATTAAATATAAAAAAAATATTTATTTAAATATTTCAAATTTCATTAGAAAAGGATTCGGTAAATCGCAGATTTTCATCTTATTGTTAATATTCGAGCTTGACATATCAATGAACGGTTAGACTTAGAATGGTGGTAAGTGTATAAAAACGAAGCGAAGCTTATGGGGTTGCCAATTCAGCGCTTATGACAGTTGTGAAATCGGGATTGCCAATTTGGGGTGTTACAGTAGAACATCGTTTATCCGAATGTTAATTATCCGAACCAGTTTTTCCAAAGACCTTGCAGCGAAAAAAAACGAAGGTGTGCAATTGTACATAAAAAATAAGTGATTATTTTCAATAATAAAAGGAAAATTGTGACATTTTTTGTACCTTTTTTGCTTTTTCTTCAAGCACATTTTACTTGGTTCGCATTCAGTTTTCGGTTATACGAACAATCGCGTATCCGAAAAGTGTCTGGTCCCAATTGTTTTGGATAAACGACGTTATACTGTATCTTGATTGTTGTCATGGTTGCAATAGTACCGAAGTACTCAAAAATATCTTAAAATATTTTAATTAATTTAACTGTTAATAAAGTATGAAAAGTAATTTGTTCTTTTAGAACTAATGGGAAACTGATTAAAGGTGATTTCCTTACGTTTATTTAAACAGAAAAATTATGCCAGTTCTTGAACATACCCCTTGCATCATCTAAAAACATTTTCTATTTAAATGTAGGCAGTAAAATTGAAAAGGGGAATAAAACATTTTTACAATGAATTCACACTGGATTTTCAAATGGTGTGTTATTATTCGTGCTGTGTTACTTTCCGGTGAATGGCACTTGAGAAATGAAATCTTGTCGATATCTGGCTTAAACTGCTGGAGAGTGTTTAAAGGTTTCCTTCCACCGTGTCTCAGATATTTCTCTACGGCAACTACTTCATTTTTCACGTCCTTTAAAAATGATAAAACACAAGTTTGGGATTTTGAATGAGAGTTCTTTTAAGCTTAAACCTTTCTTGAATCTTGTTGTCTTGCTCTTTTTACTGTCTAAAATATTTTAATTAACCACTTCATCACTTATTATAAGAATATTTATACAGAAATTGTTACAACACAATTAAATACAAATTGAAAAAAAAAAAAAATAAGTAAAAATAACGCAATTGAAATACTACTTTGGTTTGATTATTTCAAATACTTCTAAAAAGGACTCTAATGGCTGAGGCAATCTAGCGGTCACGATCATTGAAACGCGGCTGGTGTGTCGCGGCTTAGAGTCCTGGTGCCAGTGAAAACCACCTGTGTAGAGGGGACTCTTTTGGTGTGGTTTGGTAGTTTGGGCAGGGTGTGTCAGTTTAGGTGTCCTCCTTGTCACTTGTCAAGGTACAAAGTTACGTAGTCGATTGCCTGTAGCCATCGGATTACTTTATATTGAGATGTTTATATAGGGTGTTCTGGCTAAAAGTATCCCAAACTCATGGCTTATAATTACAAAACAACCCATCAAGATGTAATAAGCTGTACATCGGTATATTGAAACTCCTCCAAGACGTTTTTGGTCTAGTCCGATCAGCAATGAAATTGCAGAAGATGAACTTGTTACAATAACTTCATTAGTAAAGATGTGGATACCACAACTAAAAGATGCAGTGCGTAATTTGGTTAGTGGAATTTAAATCAGGTACGCGTATACAGTGACGTGTTTGAATAGTATGGACTGTCGATCCACAGGCATCAAAATCTATCTCAACCAAGGTTAAATAACTTTAAAGAAGACAAGAACTTTGGTATCTCAAACTGGCAAGTATCCTTAAAGTTTCGTGGTAGAAGACAATGCTGATCATGGGCATGATTCTTTTTAGAAATCTGATATATATATTAGGCTAGCCATTATCGACATTCCATTCTGTTCGAACACGTCGCTGTACATGCATGACTGATTTAAATTTCGAAACTAAAGTACACAGTGAACCTTGTACTGTGGCGTCCACATCTGCACTAATGAAGTCAGTGTAACTAGTTTATCGCCTGTGATTGCTGAATAATGCGCGCATGTGGGGCCGATCCGGCTAGATCGAAAAAATCTTTGAGGGGTTTCCAATCCATGGTTGAACAGTTTATTACATTCTGATAGGTAATTCCTTAATAATAAACTATAACTTTGGGATACTTTAAGTACGGACCCCCGTATAACTCTCATTCTTAACAAGTATAAATACACTAACATATTTTTAATCATGAATCAAACAATTGAACTACAAGTAGATATTATAGTCTGTGAAAATGCTTTTAACACTAGGGATGGAACTTTTATTTGTATTATTGCAAGTATTATATAAGAATGTAATACGAAAAATAATATCATGTTTTCCTCGTTGTGGCATGTTTTGCTTAAAATGTTTATATCTGTTATGCCTATTACAGGGATATCTAAATAAATATATTCCTTATCATATAATTATTATTTTTCCGTGCTTTCTGCTACAACCAGGTATAAATTTTTATTTCTATATTTGTTATCACATTGTTTTCCCATTTGTGCACACTTATTACCGTTATTTTTCCCTGCATGTATTTTGATAAATAAATCTCACATAAGCTACACAATATTTTTCTTTTTTAAAAAACAATAGGAACTGATGCAATTATTTTATTTAGAAGTAATAATGATGTACCTATGTTCTTTAACTTGCAGTTAATGTGATTTGGTATTTCGTAAAAGTATTTCATATTCGAAAATTCAATCATTTTTGGAATCTCACAAACACCATTCAAAAGTTACAATTTCTGTAAAATGCTTTGTTATGTATTCATATAATTATAGTTTTTTTACTTATTAGTTTAAACGTATGCAGATATTAGCGCTGTTATTGTATATTTTTGAATACATGGAAGGAATTTTATATAAAAGGTGGTGTTTCTAATATTAATACAATTTAAATAAATTAATAAAACGAACAATGAGTTAAATATTGATACATTTTCTAAATATTTGATAAAATTTTCATGTTCATTCCAGCTTAAATTGCATGCTGATTCTCCAATGGATCAAATATGTCTTAACTAAGCAAATAAACCTCAACTTCTATACGTACTTCAAATTTAAAACAGCAGCATTAAAAACATAAATTAAAAAATAATAATAATAATAGTTACTCCATGCAAGATAGTTTTGTGGCACGGAGTCACGATGCAAAATAATCGATTGTGGACTCGGAATCGAATATCGATATTTCCACTGCATTTAGAGTTGTCGATACTTTTTTCTTAATTTTTAGTTATTGGAAATTCCCACTCAAGCAAACGCTTGAATGTAGCAAGGATAATGTTTGCGCTCTGCTTATTTTGTAGTAAGGAAATTCTTCTATGGCTGTGAAAAGTTGAATATAACAAGTTGATGAAAAAATATCAGACTTATAGATAAATCTGAAAATTTTGTAATTAAGTCGATTTTAAAATAGCATTCACTTTTTTGATATAAATGTCACAGAAAATGATGAAATTATGGATTTGATCAAATCCTAATAACGTCTCCTTAAAGGTCATTTCTTTGATGTAAGAAAGTTATTTGATCAAATCTTCTACCTGTTTCAGTGAAATGATGAAATGAACAAATCAACAGTTGTAAAGTTCTGTATTCGCTTGTTACCACTACCTTTTACCTCCCACCTCTCTCCTCGTCCATGCCAGACAGCGCCGGACTACTGATGTGACGCACCAAAACAAAATGACCTTAATATGATTTTTAGTTTTATTCATATTCTTTGCATTATTATCTTTTGAGTGATTCATCACTTTTGTATGCCTAAAAATTAAAAACTGGATAAAGCTTCAAATGAAAAATGTGAACAAAAAAAAAATAGTGAATTCGACCAAGCCCTCTTTATAGATAAAGAAAAGTTTTTTGATAGTAAAAAAATGGGCATTCTGATAAGAAAAAAATAACTAAAAAAAAATGTTATAAATAAAGCAGGATATTTCAAAAGTATTACATTAACGTATACTTTTTTTTAAAATTGTTTGAAATTCTACTTTAAATATATGTATTTTAAAAAAAAAAAAAAAAAACGTGCTTTATTATCTAATTATTTTGTAAATTAATTTCGAATAAGAATTTGTAATTCAATGATTATTGTTGTGTTAATTACTCTACTTTTAATAATGCACCCTATTTGCTAAATAAACACTTCTAAACTTTTGATAATATTGCATCATTTTATTGAAACAGGTTAGGAATTTGATCAAATCACTTACTTTCCTTATAAAAATCCCCTTACAGAGTACTTATTTTAACATATTGAGTGAATTGATCATCTCCCTCAGGAATTCGATGAAATCCCTAATTTAATCATTTCCCTGCGACATAAACACCATGTATTCTTTAAACAATTTAATGGATTTAGAAAGTCACAAGTTAGCACACTACGTATGTGAGCCATGTTCAGCTCGTTTTTAAATCGAAAATGTTGAACTCATTTAGTTGCATCGCCTACGTATTGCACAATTTAGATTTCGGGAATGAAAGAATATTTTTATTAGAACACACCACACATGCACTGTTTCTTTAAAAACACGCATTGTTGGAACTATAAGCATAGGATTAAATTTAAAGCAAATGCTATGTATGAATATTTTTTAATTTTAATTTTCCATTTAGTATCAGACGGTAATTTTTTTTAAATGAACCGTGGATTTCAATCAATACTTTTTTCTATTTCTGTTTTTGTCATAAGTTTCTCATAAAGTTGTTTATTGATATATTTTACTTCATATATTACTCAGAAATAAAATCGAACCTCTTATTGAGACTACTCTAATGTTCCGAAAATCTTTACAAATGTTGAAAAATTGCAGATATGCACTTTTCATTCACAATAAGAAAGCCTTTTTTTTATGATCAGATATTTTCTTCTTTAACTAGAATATTTTTCTTTGCAATTATTTGATCATTTCTTATAGTTATGGAGTAAGAATTTTTGCAATTTCATCAAATAATATATATCTCGGTTTCTTTTAGTTCCGATACGTAAAAAATACATCCTTAAATGCCTGAGGTAGTGATATATATAAAGCACATAAAGTAATAGAGAGATAAAATGAAAGTAATGTATCCTACTTCAAAGAACATTACATTTTATATTCATAAGCACAGTATAAAAATCTTACTCGGATTCTCACACAATAGTTAGTAAAACGGAATTTTGAGTTTGATTTTTATGAATCCCCTGACGTATAAAATAATTGCTTTTAAATAAAAAAAAATATGTTAAGGTATCCGACTACGTTTAGAGCCGTGATTTTGCAAAAGCGTATAAATGGATAGTATTCATGATATTTAGTGTTACTGTTTCGTACAGAGGGTCTGATACAAATCTTTCAAGGCTCAATATCCTCCTATTGGCGTGGTGTTGAATTAGAAGAGGGATCTGTCAACTCACGTGTCATTCTCGCTACTTCACTCGAGTTCAAAATTTCAAGATCGCCAGCAATAGCCATTCAGTTGCTTTTGATTGTGATGTATTTTTTTCTAATAGGCTGCATATAAGTATCAAGCCTTTGCAGATACGGAGAGCCCTAAATGTGAGATCCATTTCAGTTTTGACACCATCTTGTGGTGGATCTCGTTACTAAATTTAGACACTTGAAATTAATGATTTAATGAAAAACAGATTTCTATGGCAAAGTATAAATTAAATATCGTGTGCTGCTGTTAAAAATGACTCGTTTATATTTGATCTGTCTTCAAACTTACAAAAAAGTGCTTATTAGAAATAAAGAACATTTTACAATACGCATTTTAAAACACGTGTGTATTCTGTTGTTTATCATCAAACTAAATAATTTATATAGGATTTGGTATTTAACATTTACATTTTAAAAATAAAATCTGATGTTTCTTTTTCCATTCACCGTGTTGTTCCTTTCAAGTATTAACGTTTGACATAATTAATGTAGGTACGCAGAGAAGTTAAGTATGCATTATACAGAAACTGTGACATTTATTAATGGAGTAATTACTAAAAGTAAGAGTTTAATCAGCTTGTTAATAGGATTAATATGAATGAGTTTTAGCAATTAAAATTTCTATCACAATTCATTAATCTCAATAAATGAAATAGCTCTGTGATTCGAGAGAAACGATGTACAATGCATTTAAACCATATAATGACATAATAAATCTCCCAAATAACAGCATTTCCATTTAATGTAAAGCAAAAGACGAAGATGTATTCTTTTAGTGTAAGCGATCGAAAATGATGCAAAGTAATAAATTAATAAAGAGCAGAAAATGCTATTATTTAATTATGATAAAGAAACTAATTCTCGAGTGGAATTGTTAGAAATGATAAGAAATAAATACTTCAAATGAAAAGCGAAATTAATTATTACTAATTACCCTCTAATGCTAAATTTATAAAGGAATTTAATTCACATAATTGTGATTTTCCTGTTGTTTTTAATCAAATATTTTGTTTTCCAATTATCTAAAAATAATTTTAATTTAGAAACATTTTTGTTAGAAATATTCCCATTAACTAAATAATTGAAATTTTGAATTAATATGCTTAAATAAACTTGAAGGACATTAAAATGGAATGCATTTTTATTTATATATTAAAACCTATAAATTAAAAATATTTTTATGAAATGCTACAAACTTATGTATCTGATATAAATTGAATATTTAGTAAATAATGTATATTAATTCAGTTTAACTTCTAGATGTTAACAGTATGGTGAGTCCACAAATAACGGAAAATATATAATAATGTTAAAATTAGAATGCCATAAATATTTACAAAAAAGTAATTATATTCATTTAGTAAATGAGTGAAAAACTTTTTGAATGGTTCTTCAAAACTAATTAATTTTATCCTTTTAATTCATTGATATAAAATTATATTTTATTTCAATTTATCTTTTATTGCACGTTTTCTTTTCTTTGCTTGGTTCCTTTTTAATATTTGAATAGATGATATGCAATGCATTCATTGCAATTAATAGAACTTCATGCGTTTTTGAAGATAAATTAAGTATAATTTTGTTTCATCGAAAATAAAGCATTGAAAATAATTTTGAACTAATTTGAGTTGAAAATGTTTTAATTTTTTTTAATTTTTTATATTCTAATGTAATAAGATATATGTTTACTTAAACACAGAAAGTTCATATGTAAATTTTAATTATTCACACATCTAACTTTTATTTTTTATTCAGTCATATTTGAATGAGCTATTTAAATATTTATACCATATTAGCCATTATTCATTCGATTCGTTGGGTTTCTTATGATATTTTATGACCATTTCAATATATATATTGTTACGTAAGTCTGGGGTTCCAGGAGTCGACACACAAAAAAGACAGTTTCTTAAGAGCGATAAGAATTTATTGTCGGAAATTCAATCCTTGAAATACAGGATTCAGCATCAATATTTCCGAATAAATCTCAGTAGGTCTTTACACCTTCAACAATATTCAGACACAGTTATCGGTGTCTAAAATACACGTATATAACACAGATTTCACCGCTCTTTCAACAGCCGAAGTAATCACTATTCGCTTCAACACTCAGAGCAATACTAATTGATCGCTAGTCAAAACCAGACTGACTGACTTTCGGCGCGAGCTCTTTCTCTATTTATATCCATCGTGGATAATTCGAGAAAAACTACGCTTGCATCATAGGTCTTGATATTAGTGGGTTTCTCTACTAATTTCTAGAAGAATCGAGAGGGTTCTGAACTCGCTAAAAATGGTCGCCAACATGATCGTCAAATCGCCAACATGATCACCAAATCACCAACTTGGTGGACAAAAAATGACGCCAACTTGGCTATATCACCAAGATTTCGCCAAGTTCCCATTGAATCCCCATTATAACGTAAGGGACGGCGTTTGCTTGTGAATATTACAATTTTGACGTAAATTAAATCTAATTTAGGGTAAGATAAATGCATTATACACCCAAATAAAAATTATTTACACTATTTGACACAAAATTCGTAACAATACATATCGATGGCGGATGGACTCATTCGGGTCTTCCTGAATTCTACGCTCTACAGTAGCAATAGCTTCTTCTGTACGCACCGTACGGCGTCTCTGGGGATGCGAGTTTTCAATTAGAGTAAACGTGATGCGAAAATGTTCCATGTTTAATAGAATTAACTGCTCTGATGGACGATTTTGTCGAAGATAACATGGACGTAGTGCGCGATACTTCATCCGCACAGAACCATTATTTTCGAAATAAAATTGCACAATTTGAAAGCGTTGTTCAGGCGTGAGTCTATTCAGGATGAATTGCCAAACCAAAGTGAGAATAAATCACTTGACAGCTGTTAAATCGGTCGCCATCTTGGAAAGTAATGCCAACTTAAACTTCTATACCTGGGAAAAAAACACTGTTTTTATATTCAATGCACTTCAATATAGGGAGTGTTCCTTCGCTGTTAAAACATTTTGATCTCACTTCTTTCTTGTAATATTAGAACTGTTTTTTGTAAATAGAAGTAATTATTCTGGTTCTTATACTGTTATTTTGTTAATAAGACTAGAAGAAACGCGGTCCTAAAATTAGTGGAGTTAAAAAACTTTGAGTGGTTCTCAAAAACGTAACATTCGAAAGGAAATTGGTATAATATTAATAGCAAATATGCAAAATTGGATAACATTTTAATATCCGCAAGTTCATCATCTTGTGTAAGTGCTAGTAGTAGTAATACCAGGGAACTTCGTGAACAAATCCTGGAAGTGAATATTAATCCACAAGAAAAAAACACAGTTTCGGACACTTCAACTAATAAGGATATACTCTATCTAAAGAAAAGGAAACGGAAAATGAAAACGAAGAACCAAAATTGATTAGAAATGATTTTGAGCATTATGTAGGAACGCCCATAGATGCAGATTTAAGGGAACAAATTTTAAAATTGGGCCCATACCAACCAGAAGGTAATTTCCAAAAAAGATGCAAAGGGAAGGAACTTTTCATCATCTTATTACAGTTTCATATCCAAGGCAGGACAAAAGATCGAAAGAAAATGGCTGTGCTATTTAACACGACTTTATGTTGCTTACTGTCAGGTATGTTGGCTTTATGCTGATAGAACAAATATGTATTTTAAAGAAGCCTGGTGTAAAGGTGTGAATGACTGGCAAGGAATATAAAAAAATTAAAGAGCATGAAAATTCTATAGTTCATATCCAAGCATGTCGCACATATGACATCTGGAAACAAAATAAAATGGCGGATTCATTACTGAAATGCAATTTTAAAGAAGTTAATATGGTTAGCCAAATTTTACGAAGAATCATAGACGTTACAATGTCTCTAGCGATATGCGATCTTCCTTTTCGGGAACATCGAGAAACTCGAGATTCGACTCAAGGGAGAAATATTTTTTGAATATAATAGACCTTTTGACTAAAGATGACCCTTTTCTCAATGTTCATTTGTCAGAAAAAAGAATTCAAAAATATCTTAGCCCAAAAATTCAAAATGAACTTATTGCTATAATAGACTCTAGAATAAAAGAAAATATTGTTAAAATATAAGGAAATAATATTTTTCTCTAATATTCTGGACACGACACGGGATATTTAAAAAAAAGACCAATTAAGTATTATAATAAGGTATGTAACAACTGATGTTAATGATAATAATGAACCAGATAATATCAGAATCAATGAAACGTTCTTAGGCTTTATTGAGGCGGCAAATCAGACTGCAAAAAGTTTGGAAAGTGATGCGTTAAATTTTCTAAATACACTGGACATTAATTTGGCGAAGTGTCGAGGACAAGGATATGATGGGGCAGCCAAAATGAGTGGAGCGTATGGGGGATTACAGAAATTAATTAAGGACAAACAACCAAGAGCATATTTAGTTTACTGTTCAACACACAATCTCAATCTTGTTCTAAACGATGCATTTAATAACGTGCCTCATGTGAGAGAACTCCATGACTTTAGTCAAAAAATTACACATTTTTTGGGCTCATCATTAAAAGGTGGAGTGATTTGAAAATTGTGCAGAATAACGAGAACATTCAGCAAATTATTAACCCTCTAAGTGGATACCTTCCTCCTGAAAAGTTATTCCGCAAGCGTTTTACTCTTATTTTGCGATTCCCTTCAAAAATGCAACAGACTTCAATTCTTTCCCCCTTTTAAAACTTGGGAGGTCGAAAGGGAACAACTTTATGACTTAGTTCGGCGTCTTTACTCAGTGAGAACCAGGATAGCAATCGTTTACAGCTAGCTGTTAAGTTGCCTTGGGCAATCTTGTATGAAAACAGTAGTTCTAATCTGTCGTTTTCCCGATAGATTCAGTCACAGTAAAATTAAAACGAAATGTAGGGTAAAAAAAACATGAAATAAATGGCGTGTTAAAAGTTGAAAAATAGTTATATTTTCTTCAAACAAAATTTATTTTTCTGTCATTTTTTAAAAATTAAAAAAATATATTTTGGTATTGCGATTTCAACCAGAAAAAAGCATCCTGTATTCATTTTTGAATATGAGAGTAAGACAACGCGCTCACTTTCCTGTTTTTAAAAAAAGTTATGAGGTAAAAAGTGTAAAGGCCCTATCTTTTTTTTTAAAACAATAAGACAATAAATGGTGCATATTTATGAAATAAAACAGATCTTTCTCTATTCAATTATATTTTTAATTTAGAATAACATAAAAAATGATTTCAATACTTTTAATTTATTTAAATTTAAATCATATAAATGATATTTTTATGTTAACTGAATATTTTTCGGAAAAAATCTAAATTTTCATTCCTAGTGCTCTCCTTTTCGAACTCCTTGTATTAAATAAAAATATCTTTTCTACGTCGGCATTTGTGATGGACATAACACACATTCAGTCAATAATTTTTAATTTTAATGGGGGATATACTTCTTCAAATGCGCATGACAGTACTTCTAACCATTTTCTACTGAAGTTAAATTTCTTATCTTTCTGTTTCTTTTATTACAAGGAAAAATGCCACACATCGATAACTACATTTTCACACAATTCAGTCATTACAAATTCTATTGTGAGAAAAGTTCTCCCTAATTAATTTTGTCTTTCAAAACAGTACACTTAAAACAATTTTGTTCACTGAAGTTAACCGACAGTTCCACAATGTATTCATACCAAATTTTAAAAACAAATTTAACACTTGGAAATGTATCCTGTATTAAATTTTTTAGTATACACAAATATTTCCTGCTGTAGGGAAGATATAGTATGAGATGTGGTGTGCGGTTGTGAAAGAAAGTTTTCGTACGTGTAGACTATTTTTGAAAATTTAAATATCACTGAAACTGATCATATAACTGCAAATGAGCCTTATTTTAATGTGTGCTGGTATCAAAGTAAAACACTTTACAATATTAAACAGCCTAAGGGTTTATACTCAATATCAAACTATTCGCAAAATGGCTTACAACTTGTATTCAAATTGTAAAGAAACTGAAATATAAATATATCTTACTACAGTCAAAAATATTCATAATATGTAAGTATCCTATTTCTTCACTTATTTCTGTACATTTTAAAAACTGTAGCTGAATGCAATTTTTTATATTTATAAACGAGACATAACAGCTCACACAGTCATAAAAATGTCCTTATCATTTTTAAATATACTACTATAAAACGTATATGGATTGTAAGATCAGTTGTAAAATCCTAAAAGCTTTTAGAGGAGCTAAAAACATGTAATTTTGGACTGATCAAATTTTTAATATAATACACAAATATACATGTTATTAAGCAAATACATTTGAAAAATCAAACTTCCTTCTAAAATAAATGTAATTGGAAGAAAAATGTTTAATTGCAAATGAGTGGAAATACATGTTTATCTAAAGGGTATCCCCAAAGTGAGGCAATCCTCAAACTTAAAACTCAAACTCAGTGGCACAACAATCCATGAGGGCCAGGAACTACTATGCTCATCCCAATATACGTGACCATTGGGCGCTGAGGTGCATGAACAGATGTCCCGATTTGGTGGTCTGTCCGAAGAGAGACCTTCAGTGTTTAAGACCCCAAGCAAGCTTGTTACTCATTTATCGACCCAATGTAGCGGGGATGAAAGGCAGAGTCGACCTTGCGACGCCCGTTAATAGAACCCCAGACCTGTGGTTTGGAAGCACTAGACACTACCACTCGATCCTATTCGGTGAAAAATAAAATTTAATGTTAGAATCTTATATAAATCCCTAATGAATGAGGGATTCCAAACTTTTTTTTTCATGTAAACTGTTTTGACGGAAATGGTGAATTATGAACATTTCACAAGTTTCATAAATTAAAATTAACCGTTATAGTTTACATAAATATTTAAGGGTGCAAAAGTTGTATTTCGGCTGCACGAATTAATTTTAAAAGGAATAGGGTTACGAAAAATAGTACAAATCTATCTAAAGTAGGGTTGGTTACCTTAGATATTGTCAAACACAACAAAGTATTGGGAGCCAATTCCACAATTCGTTATTATAAAAATGTATGGAAAATTGCAAGACTTATAGTTTTTGCATTTGTACTGTATATATATTTTTTTCCTGAGAGATTTAAAAGCTTGAGCGGCATCCATCCAAACCGTGGTTCTCTGTCTGTTTTTCCAGATCGCCCCTGACTAAGCCGGCTGTGCCATAGTAAGTGAAAATGCCGGATTTGTTTTTGTCAAGGTCATTTTATAGCAGACTGCATTTTTCATGTATTTTAGATGGTCGTTTTATATTTTCTACATCAATATCTTAATGTCTGTATTTAAAATTACATAAAATTCTTGACATTCGCATCAATGACCATGATAATTTTTATTAGTATATGAATGTGTCATCAAACGATTACATGACTAATATTATAACATATTATTTTAACCATTTAATTAATATTAAGTATAACATAACGCACACAAATTTTCTAAACTTTAAAATAAATATTTCGAAAACTACTTCAGATATTACTCAAAATTTTTTATTCCTACGATTTAGCTTCTCAGTTTTGCTTCTATGTAAGAATTTATTGTAATTGTATATTCATCAACTTTTTTAGTATATTTTTTGCTCTTAGCATGCAGTTTTCAACTGAATTGTGTGAAATCTTCTAAATATATTAAAAGATACCAAAGAAGCTATATAATAAAATTTGAAATTTTTATTATACTCAAACAATTGCTAAATCTTATGGTAAATAATTTTTAACTGCGCGATGCATTTTTTTTCGAAATTTCAAATGGAATTTCTAACATAAAATTTCTAGCTTTATACGGTCGAGATTTCAAAAAAAAATCCAGATTTTAATTACTTATTCAGTTAGCCTTTAAAAAAGATAAATTTTGAGGTATTTTGTATAAATAGATATTTTTGAACAATAATTCGAATGTTTTTGAACAGCTCGAATTTAAAATTGATTTTTATGTTTATTTATGTGCATAAATGTCTACTGTAAATGTTTCCGTATATTTTTGATTAACATTTATTCAAACATTCAAGTTATAAAAAAATTGTGGGAAAATCTTCATTCATGTTGACTTTGATGTAAACTGAAGTTCAAGGACTTAAAATTCAAATATAATTCGGTGTATTTTAACATTATTTAACTAGGCACTGTACTTAAACTTCCCTGAACACTTGGGATTTGAAATCTAAGAAAAAAACTAATAAATCTTAATTAGTTTTTTTTCATTTTTATTTTTATCAAAATGTAAGAAAATGTTTCAAATGATTTGATGAATTTTAAATTTATTCATTTTTAGTGGTTGGAAAGATTTCAAATTTTAAAGTGTTTGGTGTTTTATTAATTTTTTTTGGCATCTTATAATAAAATAATCATGTTTCAAAATCTGAAAGCATTGATTAAGATAAGAAAAATGAAGTGAAAGAATATACTTTAAAAAAGATAATTTGTCTAACTATATAAAATAGCAGATTGCACTGACACGCCCCAACTTGTTACAGTTTCAAATTAATATGAAACCAAAAGGGAATTGTAACATATTTTACTTATGCGTTGGGACTTTTCAAAACTTTTAAAATACGAAGTAATAAGTAAACACTTCCTGGGGTCTAAAGAAATTTCCCCCCGATTTTTTACGATTGCCTCCGGGTCAAAACACGGGGTTTCCTGCGAGCCATAAAACTTCCCCTCAGTGTCCTGCTGTGTTGCTTCCACCGTCCTCAATTATCTTTCAAGATGTTAAACCTTTAAAAGGGGGAAAGGATTTCAGAAAAGTGCGGCTAATCTGCTTTTGAAAACGTTACTTGAAGGCAGAAAAATCCGTGCAGTGCATTTTCGAAGCATCTTTACACTGACGGAATTTTCCGTGCTATTTGGTTAGAGGGTTAAATCATTATGCACGACAAGGTGGTCATCTCGATTTACTCTAAAATATCAATTCGCTACAATTACATTATGATTTTAAAAGTATTTTCAACTATTTTACTAGCCAGTACTAAGCAAGACGAGAAACAGGAAACTTTAGCGATTTAAAAACATATGGAAAAGTTTCAATTTTTTTTTTCTAATTTTCCAATGTCAAATTTTCCAAAGCATAAATTTAACTTAAAAAACATTACAATCACCAAAGATAGATTTGGAAAATGCTAAGACCATGTTAAATTCTAGCTTAACGTCTATCGAGAATATTCGTAACAACATAAGGAAGAAGCTATTGGTTTGGCTAAAAAATGGCGTATCACCCCGGAGTTTGAAAAAAAAGAGACATAGAAAAGTTAGAGTGTTTTTCGATGATTTCAATGCTGATGAAAAACTGCAAGACAGAGAACGATTGTTTGCGGTGGATGTTTTTAAGGTCAATGTTGATGTTATTACTACTCAATTAAAAAATCGCTTTGAGAATATGAATGGCATTGTTGAGCCCGTAATTGTATCTATTTTATGTCGTGAATGACGTCCGCCGACTGAGCACCTTCGCCAATGTTTTGATGTATCCATACGCTTCAGTTGTTGTTGTAGCTTCCACCTTGGAACAGCGTGCGAATATCACCATCTCGAAATAAACCAATTTACAGTCCAAAGTCGCAACGTTTTAGTTAAAACACGAACCAACATTTGACAACGAACATTTTTAAAACAAAACTATATTTTTCGCCCGTCGAGCAGGTGAAAAATAATGGAAAAAATGAATAATTCGAAGCGTGCAATCAAAGGCACCATAACTAAGATAGAAACTTTTGTCGAAGAATCAAGAAATCATACTCCGACAAAACTTGATATTAAACTGAAACGTGTCCCAGAAATGAACAGAAAGATTGATGAATTAAAGGATCAGTACTATGATATTAAGAATATTAGTGTGTGAATCGGAACTACAAGTCATTGAAGCTGACATACAAAGTGTGGAAGACATACTGGAGGAGCTGAAGGTAAGAATTAGAGATATTCTCAATTCTTTAATTGCTAACTCTTCTGTTAGTTTTGCTCATAATCATGAAACCGCAATATCCCAAGCTAATTCTAAACTGAAATTAGAAATAAAACTGCCGGAAATACCTTTACCGGAATTTAGAGGTCGATACGACAAATGGCCTAGCTTT
>BMAU01009396.1:0-10000 GCA_019973935.1 Trichonephila clavipes
CCTTGGCGCCAAACCGGAAAAAGCGCCAAGCGAAAACGAAATGGCGCCAAGCAAACCCGACAACGGTGACAAGTAAATATAGCAGTATATAAGATGGATGCGCAATGAAAATATATGTAAACATTACAAAAATTTAACATTTAAGATAAAAATATAACACACAACAGCACTTACTTTCTTATTGTTGATAAAGTGTAACAACCGCTTTTAAAAAATTCTGGAAAGTCTCGTCGCTGGAGTGAGTGATCGCGAGAGCGCCGCCATAAATACTCAGCGAGGTAATGGTCGAACATGCCTTCTACGTGGCTGGTGTGATTACGGAGAAAACGTTTTATTGCCGATTAACTTACTATTGGAAAACCACGAATTCTTTTTTCTTATACTTCTGCAAACATAATGCGTATTCACACCTTTTTTCGACATCTCCATTCAAATCCATACAAAACAACACTCTTTCGTTCATTTAATCCCATTTGCTCATTACATTTAGGACATTCATAACTTGAAGCAATTAATCCTTCTTTCATACACCATTCAATCAATTCTTTCTTGCCTCTAGCATTCAATAACGTAAAAAATTCTAACGTGTATTCACTTACAAGCGCAGCCATACTTTCAACCCGGTGCCCAACAACAAAATGAAATTTGAAATGCGCGCCCACAAATGACGAAAATTCTAGAAAAAGTTAGGGTTGCCATATGTTGTATTTAAAAGCAAGGTTACCATGACGGCGCAATTATCGCCAACCAAAGTAATTCGCGCCAAGGGTGGGGGCTCTCCTAGGTGTGAACCAAAATTTTTAACGCACATAATCGGCACTTCAGCAGCAAATGAGTTTTCATGTATTTATTAATATTTATCTCTTAGTAACAACCTTAATAATTAATAATTGATTCACCTTAGACTGGTTAATTTTCAAACGCCTATGAGTCAGTAAAGGTAAATGAAGGTTAATTTTAGTAGTTATTTTTCAAATGTGAATTTTTTCCCCGAGATTTTTAATTTATAAAATCTTGAATTGTAACATTGTTTCCATGCCAACACAATTTTTTTTTTTCTTTAGTGCAAAAAAAAAAAAAATAATAAATAAATAAAAAAAAAATATTTAAAAAAAAAAACTTTTAATTTGGGGAAAGTTTTTTTCCTCTGTGTATATGATTGTATCGAGACAGTAACAGCATCTGCAAAATAAAGTTAGTATGACATTTATTTATTATAAACTAAGCAAATTCTTTTGTATTCGAATTTTTTTAATAATTTCTTTCTTCAGAATAATTATTTATTCCTTCGAAATACTTTTTTTCTGTAGATTTCGTTACAAACTGCCTTTTTAAATTATTTATCAAAACATCTAGGGAATTTCATTGAGTAAAAAGACAGATTTTAAAATTTCTGTTTGCCTCACAAAATGATACAAATTTTGCGGGGAGCATGGATGAAAATATATTTGATACACTATTTACTTTCTAAACCTTTATCAGGTTTATTGATAGTTATATTACTTACAAATTTTTAATACAAATTCAAACGTTTAAAAATCTGAAAATTAATCAGTCGAGGCTGAATTGAAAACTGAGGGAAAGAAACAGTCTTTCCAGAACAAAAACTGGAACTGATGATATATATATATGTAGGGTTGGATATGTGCAATGGACAATCCCCTCCCCTGTACTTAGGGTGGAGCAGTCCACACTGACGTCACACCCCGTCAGGAATGTCCGACTAAAGGACACACGGGAAAATAGGCAGACGGACGTTAGGGACGCTAAGCTTTAGACGTAGGAGAAAGACGTTCTCCTTTGCTGTTTAGTATATAATTTAGATATTTCATCTTGTTAAATAAAGCATTTATCCTCCTTAGATTGTAGTCATTTTCCCATATTTTGGGGGCTCGACCTTTCTCTTGCATATTAAGGAAAATCTCCTCTAGACGAGAGAAAATTTTTAAGACGCGTTAATATTTTACTTCAGTGGACGCTACATTGCAAAAAGCGTAAAAACAACTTGTTGCAGTTGCACTTTCTTTTTCTTGGATTTATTTAGTGCCTCAACTGGTTTTGGATTTATTGTACGGACTGCTCCCCAATTACAGGTAGGCCAAATTTAATTAAACGTATTTGGTTTGTTTGTTTATTTTGGCTTTAAAATTACTGTATTTAGTAGTTTTAACTCAGAGTGTGATAGGAAAATTTTGATTACAACCTTGCAACCATCTATCAATTTTCAAAGTGATTAATTTTCTATATTAAGATGTCCTGTAAAAATATTAAATTAGGCGATATTCCTATAATTGCTAATTCGTTGAAACGTGGTACAACTCGTGCTGTAAAAACAGATTCACCAAATTTGACCGTTCTTCGCGAAATAAAATAAGAAATTTTTCTACATTCCCTAAAAGCAGTGTTTCTCAAAGTGTGGGGCGCGCCCCGGGGGCGCGATGACCCTACAAGGGGGGCGCGAGCGTATCGAAAATTTAAAGATTTTTAAAAAAAATAACCGGAAAGAGAAGTAAAACAAAATACTTTCTTCCATAATAAAAAAAATACACACAACAACACTGACATAACTTATGTTTATTATCTGGCTTTTTCCGTCATCAAATAGCTATCTTTGATCCCAAAACCAAATTAAAGAAAAAAAAAAACATTTTGTTTTATTTGCTGTATTTCCTCAATGAGAGATTTTTTTATTACGTTTTAACATAAAATATTACTCGTTAAAAGAAAAAACGAAACCCAGACCCTGAGAAAAATTCTAAGAAGATAAACAATTCACCACTGTAATTATTATTGAAATACTGTACATTAGTTGTAGAAAAGAAAAGGAAGTCATGATTCACTTTTCAGCCAGGCTGCATAGTACGTTTGCTAATCATTTGATTGACCTTCAATCTTATGGTATGGTTATTATCAATATTAGTTCCCTCCCATCTTTTATGCGTTTGCTTTCGCTTAGGGACATTGTAAATAATTGAGTTTTTGCGATATTTGGAAAAGAATTGGTTGGTTTAACATTTCTGTAGGATAATTGAAAAGTGTCTGATTTGTGTTCTTTATTATGGTCTTGTACTTTTGAATCATTTTAGTTCAGTTTTTATTGGATTTTTTTCTCAAATCATCTAAGAATTGAATAGTCCTTGAAAGAAGGTAAGTATACTTTCTATAAATTCAAATATTCACTAGAATTCGATTTGTATCGTGTACAGTAAAAATAATTCTAAACAAATGATTGGGGTGACTGAGTCCCCCCGCACTACCCTTAATGTTAGTATCGAGTACGTGCCTGCTCCCGGGTTAAAACATTTTGAAGTCTTCTCGCTTTAAATGTTAAAACGTAACACAATCATTCTTCATCGGAATTTTATATCCTTTTTCATAATTTAACATTAATTCTAAATGCTAATTGTGTGAGGTTTAAAATTACAGTTCTTTTTTTAAACAGTTATTTACAATTATAGCATTTATCTAAAAAAAATCATTTTACATTTTTGTATACAATGTCGTGCACACAGTTTTACTCCCCTTACAGTTCAGCTATTATATCAAGAATAATGTTTTATTTTTTAAAAAAATGAACTCGTGCGAAGAGTCGGTGTTTCAGCCAGTATACGTTTGATGTATCAGTACTGAAGAAGGTATTTTATAAAGAATTTCTTATTACTGAATTTGGCCGCGGTAGCCGAGTGGTATAGGTATCGGATCGTGGCTTGCCTTGTCACGAGTTCGAGCCCAGTACCACTAAAGACCTGCCGTGTAGGGCAGCGATGCACGTTAAATCTGTTGAGAGTTGAAACGTTTTCCCGTTGGTGGTGTGGTAGTTAGGAGAGAGGGGTGCCAGCTCAGGTGTCATCCACGTCACTTGACCATGGTTCAAAATTACGTGGTCCATCGTCAAAGGCCTCGTGCAGCTGAACAGTGCGACGTTAATATTCAATCAATCAATCTTATTACTAAATTAAGAACAAGTTTAATAATTATTAGGACTTCCACGGGCTTGTGTTGTAGAGGAAAGTTTTTCAAAGGAAGGTTTAATATCAGAAATTGACACTTAAAGAGTTATTTTTCTATATTTAGCTGAGATCTATATTTTGTCTTCAAGGCATCCACTGCAGAAAATCCGGTTTGAAAAAGGTAGGATGTTGAAAATGGTAATAGTATACGAAGTGCTTTTGTTTTCAGTACAGATAATTCCTCATCCACCTCTACCCCAAATTCAAAGAGCGATTTATTACAAATTGCCTTTTAATTTTCACTGATGTAAAATATATGAAGATTTCTTCTTCGGAAGTTGAGAGCCCTTCTGGAGTATCTTGAAATAGATCCCTAATCCACTCGTAACTTGCTACCAAGCTGTCCTCATCCAGAAAATACTTTTTAAAATTCTTTGCCAACATAGCTAAATGATTTTACATGTTTTAAAAACAACTTTCACATGTTGTTCTACAGATTTGTAAGTTTTAACACATATCGAGCTGGGGTTTCCATCATTTACTTCAGTAGTGGTAAATCCAAAATTTAAGTATTTTTGAGAAGATCCCCTTGATTTAATTTTCGAACCATGCTCGTTCGTTTGTGTACTTGTTGATTCTTTATTATGGTCGAATGTTTGCTTACGACTTAAAAATGTATGTATGATATTGTTTTAATCTACTACCGTAAATACTTAATTACCGTGAATTACAATTAACGTGGAAATTAAAAAAAATGTACATTCAAGCTAGATTCGGTAGCTATAGGAGTATCGAGTCGACCAAAACTGACTGGAATTGTACGAGGAAAAGCATTTTTACATGTTTTGCGCAGACGTCCGATAGGTTGCCCAGACTCACACAAACGTACCCTATAATGCCAGATGTGATGGATATGATAGAGAGCGACATTGACTAGACTATTTTTCTAATGACATTTGTGCTTTGAGAAATGAATGCTGAAGGAAATAAATCTTTAATTAAATACATCATTTTGCGATCTGTTCCAATTTAAAAATTAGAGAAAGAAAAATAACATAATTCTAAGTAATATATATTTTAAGTAATTTTCTTAAAATATATATTACTTAAAAGTTACATATACACAAAATTTAATATACTTATCGTATTAATATGTACGGTTTATAATTAAGATCGTATTGTAACTTTAGCGTCTCTCTCTCAAAGTGCTTTTTATTGCAGTAAATACATTATTGTTGTACAAGGGGGGCGAGACAAAAATTATGATTGAAAATTGGGTCACCAGTATTGAAAGTTTGAGAAACACTGCTTTTGATGTATGAGTGGTGCACAGAGTATTTTATGACTAATTAATTAATACTAAATTAAGAAAAAGTTTAATAATTATTAGCTACTTCCATGGGCTATTCTTTTTTTTTTCTTAAGGAAAATATTTATTATATCTTACAACTTTTTATGATTTTATTCAGGTTTCAAGTTAAAGAGCCAAACGATAAAAAAAAATAGTCAATACAATTTAAACTTAAAGTTAGAGAATTTATTTGTAATGCATTGGCAACTGAATAAAATTAAATGTTCTTTTACTATTATTTAATAAATTAAAAATTATTTTGTTAATTCTAAGCAAATTTTTGAAAGGAGTTTTAAGATAAGAAATTGACCCTCTGAGTTCATTTTCTATATTTAGCTGATATTTATATTTTGTCTTCTAAGCAACCACCGCATTTTGTAATATGTTCCAATTTAAAAATCAGAGAAAGGAAAAATATCTTAGTAATTATCCTATTACTTAACTTTTTTTGCTTAAAAGTAACATATACAAAATTTAATACTTATGTCATGAATTTGTACGGTTTTTATAATAAATATTGTTGCTTTATCGTAAAAGTGCATTATTATTGCATTCAGTAAATTATTATGTATAAGGGGGCGCGATAAAAATTGTGATTGAAAAGGGGGGCGCCAGTATTGAAAGTTTGAGAAGCACTGCCCTAAAGAGTTTAGAGTTGAAGAACAGAAAGAAAATGTTTTAACCGAATTCTCATTGCCTGATTTTATCTCAGTCGCTAATTTATTGCATTTAGACGTAGAAACAAATGAGCAAAATTTATGCAATAGTATATTTAAAGCTTTGACGAACTTAGCTGAATTCCAATTAACATTAAATAATTCGGAGGCATCCTTTTCTGAAGGCGAAAACGTAGTTTCAAAAACGAATCACGTTAGACAGGAATTTTCATCGGAAGGGACAGACCAGCACCCCCCCCTTTTCAATATCCGGTCAGTAATGCATCCCTACCCAGCGTTCAAGGTTATTCTTTCATGCCGGCACATCAAAACGTTTCATCTCTTTGTACACAAAATACTTTTCCTCCCTATTCAAACGATGCTTCCCTTACAGAGATGAATACCAAGTTTTGGACTTTATTGCGGGATATTTCGGCGACTAGTAGAAAATTTACTGGGGAAGATTTTTATTCTGTAAATAGTTTCTTTCACGATGTTGAAGAAAATTTTGAATTATTCCCAGCTATCAGTTCTTCTCAAAATTAATTTTCGCGAAACGTCTAGTATGTGGAACTGCTAAATCATTTCTTTTTCACAAAGAAATTTAAATACATACGAGTCATTCAAAAAAGCTTTAATTGAAGAATTTTCGGATTCAGTTACTTCCATAAAAATTCACCGCGAATTAGAAAAAAAGAAAAATGTATAAAAACCGAGACTTTTAATGCAATATTTTAATTCCATGCGTGAATTAGCAAATAGATGTGATTCAAAAATTGACGAAGCATCAATTATCCAGTACGTCATTAATAGAATTGATGGGCCTCGTTCACACAGATAAAATAATCCTCTATGGTGCAAACTGATTTTCCGAATTTAAGCAGAAATTACGTACCTATGAAACTGTCATTAAAAACATGGGAATACATAACTCTAATTCACCGAATTTTCGTCATTCATATGAAAGCCGAGGACGCGATTTTAAACAACAAAGCTTCCAAAGAAAACCCACAAAATTTAACGTTTCCGACGAAACTAAAAATCCCCAACGTTGTTTTAATTGTAATGATATAGGTCACCTATCCAAATCATGTCCTAATCATTCACGTGCCCCCAGATGCCTCTCATGCAATCTTTATGGTCACAAATCATTTGAATGCCGACGAGCTAATTTAAATAACACTTCTACACCACCTTCTGGTGTAAATGCTGTGCATGAATTGCCTTCTCCTATTAATATGTGTAAAGACGTAAACATTTTAGGCCGTAAACTTAACGGGTTAGTAGACACAGGCAGCAATTTAATACTATTAAGAAGTTCTACTTACATAAATATAGATGCACAGCCACTAAAACAAACCAACACATTATTAACAGGTTTTGGTTTTTCGCGAATTAATGTGATAGGAACTTTTGATTCTGAAATTACTATCGATGATCAAATTTTTCCTGTTACTATTTCTGTTGTACCAAATTCTTGTACAAATTATGACCTTATAATCGGTTGTGACGTAATTAAACAAGCACATCTAAATATATCGCCTACAGGCGTAAAATTGGCACAAATTTTAAGGCCCTCTGATAATGCACATGAAAATTTTATTATGATGATTTCTGACGGTTCACCCACATTTGATATCGGTCCAAATGTTTCTCAACATAATCGAGCTGAAGTCGAACAACTGCTATTGACATACACGCCTAAAAAAACAAAAAGTGTAAACATGGAGCTTGATATCGCTCTCACCGACAACGAACTGATATTTCATAAGCCCCGACGTTTGCCATTTGCTGAACGAGATATAGTAGACGCTCTAGTTGATGAATGGGTTAAAAATGGAATTGTTGAGCCGTGTTCATCCCCTTACGCTAGTCAAGTTGTGGTAGCAAAGAAAAAAGACGGGAAATCAAGAGTTTGCATTGATTATAGACGCTTAAATCGCGAACTTATTAAAGATAACTATCCTCTTCCTTTAATTGACGATATTTTAGATTGTCTCCAAAACGCTAAAATATTTACTACTCTAGATCTAAAAAATGGATTTTTCCATGTCGCGGTAAATGAAAGGAGTCGTTAATTTACTAGTTTTGTTATACTCACAATGGTCAGTATCAATTTAGACGAATGCCTTTTGGACTGAGTACTTGTCCTTCCACCTTTATGCAGTACATGCTATTTTCCGTCATCTGATTTCGAATAGTTTTGTTCTCCCATATATGGATGATGTCGTTATTCCCTCTGCTAATGAGTCCCAAGCACTTGAATATCTAAAAATTGTTCTACAGGTAGCTTGTGATTACGGACTTGAAATAAATTTTTAAAATTGTCAATTTTTACATAATACAATTGAGTTTCTCGGCCATATTATAGAAAACGGTAGATTGTTTCCTTCCCCTTCAAAAACTAAAGCTGTTATTAATTATCCTGATCTTAAAAATATTAAAGTCGTTCTCCGATTTCTAGGTCTTACTGGTTATTTTAGAAAGTTTTTACCCTCATATTCGACCATAGCAAAACCTTTGAGTGACCTCCTTCGTAAAGACTCCCTTTACCAATTTTATGCTGAACAACAGACAGCATTTCAAAAATTAAAATACTTACTTTCCCAACAACCCGTTTTAAGTATTTTTAACCAAAATTCTCCCACTGAGATTCACACTGACGCGTCAATCGATGGTTTGGGTGCAGTCCTACTCCAAAAGTCCATACATGACAACCAGTTTCACCCTGTATTCTACATGTCAAAAAAGACATCAGACCATGAAAGAAAGTACACTAGTTTTGAACTAGAAGTCCTTGCAGTGGTCGAAGCACTTAAAAAGTTTCGCATCTATGTACTAGGAACATCATTCAAAATTATTACTGACTGTGACGCCCTCGTCAAAACACTAAGTAAAAAAGAGCTTAACCCCAGGATAGCCAGATGGGCACTTTATCTCCAAGAATTTAACTATACAATAGAAATCCGTACAGGCTCAAAAGATGGCTCATGTGGATGCTCTCAGTCGACCCCTCCACATTGTATGCTAATCCAAAATAGTGTCCATCTTCAATTTCTCAAAGCACAACAGGCTGATGACCAAATAACAGCGATAAAGACGCTTCTAGAAACAACGCCGCATGACAACTACATCGTAAAAAACAAACTTCTTTACAAAACAGTCAATGGCACCGATTTACTAGTGGTACCTGACGAAATGCAGGCTAACATCATTAAAACTGCTCATGAACGTGGCCATTTTGCTGTTTCTACGCACACAAGATTTAGTTAGCAAAGACTTTTACATCCCACGACTTAAAGACAAAGTTGAAAAATGCATTCAAAACTGTGTTACATGCATTCTCACAAACCGGAAACGTGGTAAACAAAATGGCACGCTTAACCCGATAGAAAAAAAACGATTTACCACTCCATACATTTCATCTAGATCATTTGGGTCCCCTAGCGACAACTTCTAAGAAATATAAGCATGTTTCTGCAGTGATTGACGCATTCAGTAAATTTACATGGCTGTATCCCACTAGATCTACGGACGCTGCAGAAGTCATAAATCGATTAGAAAACCAAAGACATGTCTTCGGAAACCCTGCTAGGATTATCACTGATAAAGGATCCGCATTTACTTCCTCCGCATTTGAAGATTACTGTAAAAAGCCAAACATCCTTCATATCTCCATCACAACTGGTCTCCCAAGATCTAATGGCCAAATTGAAAAACAAAATTCCACCATCATTGCTGTACTGTCAAAACTTTCTGTCGACGATCCCACGAAATGGTATTCTCACGTACCCCACCTGAAGGAAATCCTGAACTCAACTTTTCAAAGAAGCATCAAGATGACTCCATTTGAGCTCCTTTTCAGCACTAAGATGAAGTCTTGCCAGGACATTGAAATTGTCGAACTTCATAATGATGAGATTACAGCTCAATTCCAAGAACAACGTGATGCTCTCCGTCAAGATGTCAAAAGCAAATCTACAAAAGTTCAAGATGAGAATCGCCGCACGTACAATCTCCGGCGCAGACAAGCTCATAAATAT